>JAVGWX010000004.1:84983940-85091440 GCA_036924085.1 Ariolimax columbianus | reverse complement strand
GTAACCATTATTTTCTCGAAAAAAGCGGCGGTCATCCTGAGACTCTCGCCACTACCATAGAGCTTGTCTTGCAGTTCCACTGGCAATGGCCACATCTGCTCTCTCTGATCCTCGTATGTCGGGCAGTTCTGCAGCAGATGTTCAGTGGTCATTTTACCAGTACCGCACGGGCATTCGTCGGTACACCCTATCTTCAATTTGTTGAAGAGGTGGTACCTCAGTCTGTTGTGGCCAGTGCGAAGTCTGAAGACAACGACCTGCTCTCTTCGGTTCAACTGGTAATAGGCATCGTTTTTGGTGTAACCAGTATGTTCGGTTTCCCATTTGGACATGTACCTGGCTTTGATAAGCCGTTTTGACTCTTCGTACGTCATTCTGGTATCTATTTGTGGTAGCCTTGCACCTTCTTTTGCCAGTCTGTCTGCTTCCTCGTTGCCTTGGATGTTGCAGTGTGACGGAACCCACTGTACCACTACCCTTTTTGGTGCGGACTGTTGGCACAGTTTGCAGAGTGCTGCTCTTAAGTCATTAAGCTCAGTGTTTTTCTGGCTTTTTAGCGCTGTGACTACTTCGAGAGCATCTGTCAGCAGGACTATATGGCTCTCATTTTCACTGTGTGTTACCATTTCTTCCACTGCCGCCCTCAGTGCCTCTGCCTCTGCTCTGAAATTGCTCGTGTACTTACCAGTAGCGAATGACAGTGTTATTTTTCTGCCATTTGGTAGGTTCAGGAATGCTCCTGCCCCTCCGTTCTGTGTAGTGTTTGTTACAGAACCGTCGGTGTATGCATGGGTCCAGTCCATGCTTGGGTAGCTTTTCGTTATGAAGCTTAAGGTAGTGTCTCTCCTTTCTTTTTCGGTCTGGCAGTTTTTGTTTGCAATACCTGGTATATTTTCTACCACCTCTGGAAATATATCCTGCCTCCAAGTAGGTTTTCGTACAGTAGTGATGGGTTTTGGTGTTGTTAGTGCGTTTATGGGATCTTCGTGCATCTTTGCTTTGGCTATTTCTGCAAAGTTTCTCCGCTTTAGTTTCCCAGTTCCCAAATTGTTTAGCCTCTGGTACATTGGATGGTCCGTCAGTCTTCGGAGTTTCTCTGACTGCAGCTGGGCTCTGCAGTCTCTTCTGTCGGTCATGGATTGCAGTTTTGTAATCTTTTCAAGTTCTACAATTGGCGTTGACTTCATTCCACCAGTTATGATTCTCATAGCTTGGTTTTGAAGTTTGTTAACTTTATCGAAGTTCGCCTTCGCTGCTGTTGTCCATGCCGCGATGCCATACTCGAGAACTGGTCTCACTCTTCCAGTGTACAGTTTCTTTAGTACAAAGTACGATCTATCTATCTAATTTCAGTCCACTTGTGTCGTTAGAAAATCCACTGGTGACTTTCTAGGTCAATCCCAGGATCCGTTAGCCTCCGGAAAATACGATCACCTAAATTTGAGACTGGCGTAAATTAGAGCAAGGTAGACCGGCAGCCTATCAGGCGCTATCTAAGCCCCTCCGCTAACCACATAACCAAGATCTGAAGTTATAGCCACACAGTCCCCTTTTTTGCGATATATTCTCTGTGGGGCGAATATCCTTAGAATAATTTGAGTAGGTTTTTAACTTGAATTTTGCCCGAGCAGCGGCCATTAGGTCTACTCTTTTCAATTTCCAACTGTTAAGGTATTTTTATCGTGCTCACCACTGCACACGGGTGTCTAATCTCACTACTCAGAGATCAGGGGAAATATTTATCGGATGAATGACGTGAAAAAATCCCGGTTTCCACCGTGATTTGAAGCCGTGACCTCCAGCACCCGAGGCGAACACCTTACCTCGAGACCACTGGGTACCCCAAAGTACGATTAACATCTAAATATCAACAACGAATACATGGTTGATTTGTTGTTTTTAACCTGCATGACTTAAAAGTTTTCGCAGTTGAACATTTGTCTACATAATGTTTCTACAGTACCCGTTAGAGTGGGTTTTTGTGGTCAATATGTTCGATAAGTTTCATTTTTTACCATGATGTCTGATTGACAAGGACAATTAGATCGATTGGTGACGGCTGATTGTCAGGTGCATTTAGAATGACTGGTGACGTGTGATTGACCTGCTGTTAGAATGATTGGCGAGGGCTGATTGGCAAGCGCAGTCACAATGATTGATGACCGGAGAACTAGTACAATGACACCGCCAACACATCATCCCCAACAGCAGTGTCTGCTATGGTTCTACCGTGACCTGTTACATGCGTCCTGTCGGTTTCTGTTGTTATCTGGTGTCTTCTGTTATTGCCTGTTGTATATTGCTGTCTTTTGTCTGTCATTGTCTGTTATTTCATGTTACTATATTTGGTTGTCTACTGATGTATGTCATTGTCTGTTACCTATTGTTCCCTGTTCTTGTCTTGTGTCTGTTATTGTATGTCTATGTCCGCCATTGTCTGTTATTATATGTCGTTCGATGTTATTATATGGCGTCTGTTATCGTCTGTCGTTGTCTGATAGTATCTGCCGTTGTCTGTTAATGTATGTCGTCTGGTATTATATTTCGTTGTCTGTTAATATATGTCGCTGTCTGTTAATATATGTCCGCTGTCTGTTAATATATCACTATCTGTTAATATATATCACTGTCTGTTAATATATATCTCTGTCTGTCAATATATGTCGTTGTATGTTAATATATGTCGTTGTCTTTTAATATATGTCGTTGTCTGTTAATATATGTCGTTATCTTTTAATATATGTCGTTGTCTGTTAATATATATCGTTGTCTTTTAATATATGTCGTTGTCTGTTAATATATGTCCGCTGTCTGTTAATATATGTCCGCTGTCTGTTAATATATGTCCGCTGTCTGTTAATATATGTCCGCTGTCTGTTAATATATGTCCGCTGTCTGTTAATATATCACTGTCTGTTAATATGTGTCGTTGTCTGTTAATAAATGTCGCTGTCTTTATTTTAACAGATGGAAACCAGCAAGATATATTTTAAGCGTGACCACGTCATTTATATCGTCTTCTTGGCTGCCCTTTTGCTCGTCTGCTCGGGAATAGAAGGTATTTCTCAAATATTGAACACATAATCGGAGAAATCAATTAATTAATCATCGTTAAAATAGGTTTGCAATAATAACCCAGTAATTATTTTACTATTGAATTCACATTGTGTCAGAAAGTCTATTAAAATAGACCATTCGTTTAAAATAATGTTTTTGATGCATAAAAAAAAATTTGTAAACGAATTAAGAGTATGGTAATTAGGAATTCATTTAGAAATTAGTACAATAATGTGTTTGGTTGCCTCTATGGTTAATACATGGCTCTTACAGGTGATCATCGAAAACGCTTTGTAACAGGAATTCACATAGAGGCTGGGCAATCCAGCCCCATTTCCCCAGGCCTTGTAAACCTCAAGAAGGAAATCATCCACAAACTAATAATAACAAAATGCAAGTCCGAAAGGCAAACAAGGGAAAACACCAGCCAAGGAATCGACTAGATACATTTTAAGAAATGAAGTATAGCAATCAGCTATCTGGCATCAGATTGATCTCCAAAACTCCGATGCCAGTGCTTCTCATTGGCAAAACCAGTAACTACATAATGACAAAAGAAAGCAGCTCAAGAGAGATGACCGCGTAGTAGGTAATCTTTCAACTCCACACAAAAAACATATCTAGATAACATATATCCAGCAAACTAAAGATATGATATTTTAAATATCTAGGTTCGATTGTCAGTGAAGAAGGATCAAAATTTGAGGTGTTGGCCAGAATAGCACACACAATAGCGGCGCTTGCACTGCTTAACAAAATCTGGCAAGATAAACAGCACTATGCACGTAAATCAGATTAATGCGTTTACTGGTCATGTCAATTTTTTTTTCTATGCTTGTGAGACATGGACAGTTACAGCTGACCTTCAGCGAAGGATACAGGTCTTGGAGATGAGATGTTTCCGAAGACTTTTAAACGTCACGTACAAAGATCGAGTTACAAATGAGGAAATACGAGATTGAATTACAACAGCAATAGGGCCTTTTCAAGACCTCTTGGCAACTGTCAAAAGAAGAAAACTCGCTTGGTACGGTCACAAATCGAGATGAAATGGTCTTGCAAATACGATCCTCCACGGAAAGGTGCAAGGCAGACAACGAAGAAACCCAAAAAAGAGGTGGGAGGACAACATAAAAGAATGGACTAATCCCCAACCAGAAGAGGCACAGGCAGCGTCCGCTGACAGAGAAGGGTGGCGTGGGGTTGTGAGGATGTCCTCATGTGTGTCTCAACGACCTCACCGGTTACGGGATGACCTGACCTGAAAGATATGAGCTACCGTTGAATGTGGCTGCGACACTAATCTGAACATCTTCTACAATGGTGTCTAATATACGAGGAACATGGACAATGCATACAGGCATCCTGGACAAGCTCTATGGAGATAGTAATAACCTCAAACTGAATGTTCAATTACTGCTGCAACCAGGACTGAATGTTCGCACAGCTGCTGCAACCACAACTTAATGTTCACATAGCTGCTGTAAACAGTACTAAATGTTCCCACAGTTGCTGTAAACAGTACTGAATGTTCACATAGCTGCTGTAAACAGTACTAAATGTTCACATAGCTGCTGTAAACAGTACTGAATGTTCACACAACTGCTGTAAACAGTACTGAATGTTGGCACAGTTGCTGTAACAAGGACTGAATGTTCACACATCTGCTGTAAACAGGACTGAATGTTCACACAATTGCTGTTATCAGGCCTGAATTTTCACACAATTGCTGTTATCAGGCCTGAATGTTCACACAACTGCTGTAACCAGGACGGACTGAATGTTCACACAGTTGCTGTAACCAGGACGGACTGAATGTTCACACATCTGCTGTAACCAGGACTGAATGTTCACACATCTGCTGTAAACAGTACTGAATGTTCACACAACTGCTGTAACCAGGACTGAATGTTCACACAGTTGCTGTGACCAGGACTGAATGTTCACACATCTGCTGTAAACAATACTGAATGTTCACACAGTTGCTGTAACCAGGACTGAATGTTCACACAGTTGCTGTAACCAGGACTGAATGTTCACACATCTGCTGTAACCAGGACTGAATGTTCACACATCTGCTGTAACCAGGACTGAATGTTCACACATCTGCTGTAACCAGGACTGAATGTTCACACAATTGCTGTAACCAGGAATGAATGTTGACACAACTGATGTAACCAGGACTGAATGATCACAAAACTATTGAAGATAGCACTGAATGTTCACTTGCATACTGCAGCAAGTAGTGAAAGTTCACACAAGTACTGAAGATAGCACTAAATTAATACAACTGCTGCAGCCAGGACTTAAAAGCTCACACAACTTCTGCAAGACATACTTCTCCTAACAGAGCAACTGTTGCGGTGGCCCTGTGCTGCTTTTGGAACGAATAAACAAAAGAATGTGGCAATAATGTAAGGAAGCCATTAAGTTATGTCATTAGACAGCAGATGAGGTCACAGATTATCTATCAGTGACATAATTAAATAGATGCTATTGTGTATACACGTGTTAGACAACGGTCCAACAACATCCATGTTTGCAAAATTTGCTGATGACATAAAACTATGCAGTAGTGTCTCATCTAAAGCAGAAGTTAGTATATTGAGGTCGGATTTTGATCAAATTCGAGAATGGTCTGTAAGCTGGCAAATGGAGTTTAATGTAGATAAATGCACAGTCATCCACATGGGTAGATCCAATCTGAAACAAAATTATGGGAGATAACAATATTAGAAAGATAGATAAAGAAAGTGGGATTCCAGAATTACAGTTATGAGGAAAGACTTAAAAAAACCGGCCTACAGTGTCTAGAAGAAAGAAGAATTCGAGGTGACTTAATACAGATTTATAAGATGATCAGAGGAATGGATAAATTAGACTTTTAAATAAATTAGAATTTTTACAAAATCAGCCACCCACTAGAACAAGAGGACAAAGCTACAAATTAACTAAAAACAGGTCCAGATTAGATATTAGGAAATATTTTTTTAGGCAAGGAGTGGTGAAGGCTTGGAATGCATTGCCACGGGAGGTAGTCGAGGCAGGGACAGTTAATGCATTTAAGAATAAATTAGATGCGCATATCTTTAAGAGCAAGGTAATGTAAACGAAACTGGTTGTATACAGATTCTGCAGATTCTTCTAAGCCAGTATAAAAACGTTAAGTTAAGTTAAGTTAACATGCAACTAAGTATTTTTATCTACTGTTTATTTTTCTGACAGATAAAATTGCAAAAATTGTGACTGGTAAGTATGTGAAATTTCCTTTTAAATATTATTTATTTAACTAGCTGGCTTAGCTAACAGAAATTGCTGCTAAGACAATTGTACACCTCCACGTGGTGATCCTAGATAACAGGCTGCAACTGAGCAGACTGGAAAAGGAGAATAGATCGAAGTAGCAAAGATATCCCGTTACCCAAAAGTTGGAACATTTCTGACCGATGGTTACAAGTAAAGCAGGGGAAACGTTTCACGTACCTGGGTAACATAATCTCAGAAGATGGTAAAGGCGACACCCAAATACAGATGTAATAGAGCAAGACAGTTCATTGGGCAAATGTCCCCGATATTACAATGTAATCACGTGACAGTGGATATAACAAGAACGCTATGCAACACAATAGTCCATCCACATTGTGTTATCTGTGCCAGAATTGGACATCTCTAAACAAAGATAAAAGAAACATCGTAACAACAGAGATGAAATGCCTGCACAAAATGCGTGTAGTAACAAGAATGGATAGAATCAGAAATTAAGATATAAGGAGATAAGTAGGCACAATACCAGTGCTAGACCTCATCAACAGACAGCAAACCAAATGGCTCGGCCATGTGAAACCTCAAATACCAGACATTATCCGTCCGAAAATAACTGTAAACAGATACAAGGGATACAAAGCTAAGTGCCGACCACGTAAAAGATGGGTAGCATAAATAACAGAACCAGTACAGCTCCCTGTGTTCGAATCACATAATCTTGCGCTCAAAGGCACAAGCAGGACTAAAAACAAAAAGAAAAAGAAAAGAAAATATTTAGTTATTTTAATACAAGCAACAATGTATTCTAAGCCCTTACCACTTTAGAGTGCATATGAGATCAACACTGCTCCAAATAAAAGGACAGACTTCCCATTGGAATTGACAATAGTTTGGTGTGTATTTTGGTCATTATAGAGCTCCATATGTTTTTCAGCATGAAAAAAGTCACTATTGATTTTTGTATCCTGGCATTCACATCCTAATCTGCACCTCCCTGTCTTATTGTTGTTGCTTCCTATGTATGTGAAGCTCTCTACTTCCTCCAATGATGTTCCTCTCAGGTTGATAGGAACCGTTTTGCAGGCCGCATTTAGTTTTACAATTTGTATCTTTTCTCCACGAATTGTTATCCCTACCTGTTGTAGGCTTAGGTCTAGTCCTCATGTCTTCTTCTGAATTTGAAGATGTTTATGAGATGAGAGGGCTATGTCATCTGCAAAGTCCACATCCCCCCTCTTTTTAAACAAGGCTCATTGGATTCTATTCCTCTCATTGGCTGTAGTTTATTTCACAATCCAGTCGCCTGTCAGCAGGAACAAGGGTGACAAACTCTAGATGTGATGATAAATAATTATATGAGTTTTCTCTTCAGGAGCACTGTTCATTGTATGCCCTCATAGGTCTCTTTAATTTTTCTAAATCTAAAATTTCAATTTTTGTGGTAGGGATTCCTTAGTGCATTAGACATAAAATAGTGTCTATTGGTCATTGCAGTTATAGAGTTTCAGAATTACTCTTACTTCGAGAGTATTGCATTGTTAAACGTTGTGAGAAATTTATGTGACAGCAAAAAGGGAACTCATTGAAGATGTGTGATAGCAAACGGCTTGTTATTTGTTCATAGTGAGTAATACAGAATATAAAGCATCCCCTTCGTTGTTACATCCTTAAATCAACAGGAAAAAAAAGCCGTTGATGAGTAACAGTGTGGTTGGGGAGGAAGACTAACGTCTGGTGAGGCAAAATATACTGATCAAAAATGTTAATCAGGGCCATGCAAAACATACCTGTCAAGACCCTAACCATGGCTTCCTCGTAGCCCTCTTTGGAAACGGGCTGTTTTTATGGCAGCGTGGCTTACGAGGTGAGGGATCGACGTGATACCCGTAGTAGTGAGTGACATGCAGATGAAGACAAACATTGTACAACCGCCTGGAGAACCTCGTCCCACCTTCATCAGCACGTTCGGGATTTGAGGAAAACTACTGCAACCCGTCACTCAACGTCCTTTTCATGGGGAACAAAAGAGTAACCTCCTCACTGTGGGCATTCGCAAACAGCAACAACAATAACATTGTGGTTAAACCTTCCTGGCCAGAAGACTATGTCCGTATTCTAGACATGAGAATGAAATCTCTGCCATACTTACATCATGTTGTACTAGGCGGCTGCCAGCGGGGTCTAGCCTCTCTGTGGTAGACGTTGTTCAGTAATTCGGGACATATCACATTCCGCCCGCCAGCTAAGCCATTATAAAGATTCGCTTTCTTTGTTTCGGAAAAGTACTAGACAATACCTCGGAGTTTCCTACACGGGTAGAAATATGAATAGCGCGTTTCTCATGGCGATTTGCACATGGCGAGATAGAATTGTGTAGCATGGCGTCTTGCTTATGACTGAGGACATTGTAAGTTAATGAAACGCGAGTAATCTTTTTCTGCTGTACTGAGGCAAAAATACATAATACTTGCTTGGAATACTTAAGAATCATGGAATTCCAACAGGCAGGTGCATGCTTGATGACAGGTAGACGAAGATTATCCGAAGTACGTTCTATTCTTGTGTGCTGCCCTCTGTACTTCCTGCGGATTACTACGTATTAGAAGGTAAGTTGCGTACTGGTTAAGAATTTCATTTAATTCAGCGTCTACGAGGTCTACTCGTATCGATATTCAATTGTTAAGGTTGTTTTGTATAGCGTGTACACAGGATCTCCGAGTTTTTTGGTCAATCTCTAAAATGACTTAACGCTGATTCTAACTCTCTTTAAACAAGCGGACTCTTGAAATTTGTGGGATGCGAAACCCTTATAGTTATACACGTTTGCGTCATGAGAAGCAACCGTTCTTACCTCTCAGTTATAGTGACCACAAAAACGTAGTAATATTAATAAAGGACACAAGATTCAAAACAAAGAAGGAATGTTCGTAGTTGTTTCCCCAGGGACAGCATGTGCAAGACTAGAGAATCCCGAGCATGGAAAATACGTATGTATTCAAGAGGATGTAGGTGAGAAATGTGTGCTCGTATGCTCCGCAGGATACGTTCATCCAAACTCGGAGTACAGAAACGACGGCAAGGTTGGTTGACTTAGTATATGTACACATTGTCTCTTCATGGTGCCTGGAATATGTATGTGAGGGTCTCTACACAGTTTATGTACATATTGTCTGAGCATAGTCTGTACGCATCCTGTCTGTATATTATGTATGTACATGGTACATGTACTTACTGTACACACATATTATATGTACATAATATACGTACATGAGGTTACTTGGTTTACACGTATGGTGTTTTTACATTATGTTTGTATGTGATGTATGTTCGCGATACATGATTTATGTACATAGACGTACATGATGCATGCACATGCTATTTGTATATAATGTATGTACATGATGTATGTACATATTGTTTGTGCCCGGTGGATTCAGATAGTGACTGTACATATTGTTTGTATATGATCTCTGTACACGTTGTCTGCACATTGTATATGTACATTGAATCTGAACACAGTGATTGTACATTGATTTTTTACATTTTTTGTGCACAACGGAAATTGCACATGATGGTGTACATGGTGTATGTACATGGTGTCTGCACGCGATGTGTAGGTTGCTGTGTTCGAGAGGTAAGGCACTCGTCTCTCAAAGCGATCTTGTCCCGTAGATTTCAAGCCATCTCTGGTCTCAAGAGAGGTGGGACCAGAGTGTATTTATTTTGAATTACCTCCAGTCGTCTTGACTTGTGTCTTTCCACTGGTCTAAGGTAGCTTGGGACCAGCGCAGTGTCTATCTAACTTTCATTCAAATACAGCGCAAGTTACATCGTGAAGACAAAATTGTCTGGTGCTGTCGCAATCATCACTTGCGATGGGCAACTAACTAACTAACTAACTAACAAACTAACTAACTAACTAACTAACTAACTAGCTAACTAACTAACTAACTAACTAACTACTAACTAACTAGCTAGCTAACTAACTAACTAACTAACTAGCTAACTAACTAACTAACTAACTAGCTAGCTAGCTAACTAACTAACTAACTAACTAACTAGATAGCTAGCTAGCTAGCCAGCCAGCCAGCCAGCCAGCCAACCAACCAACCAACGAACCAGCCAGCCAGCCAGCCAGCCAGCCAACCAACCAACCAACCAGCCAGCCAGCCAGCCAACCAGCTAGCCAGCCAGCCAGCCAGCCAGCCAGCCAGCCAACCAACCAACCAACCAACCAACCAACCAACTAACTAACTAACTAACTAGCTAGCTAGCTAGCTAGCTAACTAACTAACTAACTAACTAGCTAGCTAACTAACTAACTAACTAACTAGCTAGCTAGCTAGCTAACTAACTAACTAACTAACTAACTAATTAGCTAGCTAGCTAACTAACTAACTAACTAACCAACCAACCAACCAACCAGCCAGCCAGCCAGCCAGCCAGCTAACTAACTAACTAACTAACTAACTAACCAACCAACCAACCAACCAACCAACAACTAACTAACTAACTAACTAACTAACTAACTAACTAACTAACTAACCAACCAACCAACCAACCAACTAACTAACTAACTGACTAACTAACCAACCAAATAACTAACTAACTAACCAACCAACTAACTAACTAACTAACTAACCAACTAACTAACTAACTAACCAACTAACTAACTAACTAACTAACCAACTAACTAACTAACTAACTAACCAACTAACTAACTAACTAACTAACCAACTAACTTACTAAGTAACACTATATCAATACACGGTGTCTACGTGTAACCTGTAAGAAGTAGCATTTGCATGTGATTCCTTACTCCCGCTTCCGAACTTAGATGAACTGTTAGTGCCATATTTAATTGTCGCCAGAGAGCTGATATTTTACTCACAACCACATGCAATACATTTTCAGTAGTTAGTGTCCATACATGTGTGGATAGCAGACACGGAGCCCCCAAAATGTAATAGAAAAGTGTCGATTTGCTATCCTGACCATGCTTAATGTCGCGACAATTATATCTCCAATTTGCTGGCTTACAAAAACCCTTGCTCTGGATATTAGTTATGGATAAGAGCGATAAACTGCATCTATCAATGTCTGTCTCAGTTGATGAAATCGCAATAAATTAATCAACAATACATTGAGTTTGCTAACTTTTTCAGATGTTGCTACAAATATATATTACGGACTAATCATCAGGGTTGGCCAGAATCTTTATGGAAATTAAGAGTTGATTCTTTCAGTCAAAGAAGAACTAACAGATTCAGTTTTCAAAGATAAAGCAGGAGAAGGCTGAATGCTTTCACCTAGTCTATTTAACTCATATTTTGAGATGATACTTACTTTTACTTTCCGTGTCCAAGCACCACGTTATATATCTTACATCCAGTATCCAGCAACATGGATTGCCTTGTCATTTGCCTCCAGCATGTCGCGCCTATCGCATGTTTCCTGGAGGTTGGGGCAGGTCATCAGTTAGTCTGGGTTCTGTATTGCCCCGCAATCACATGTGTCATCATCATGTATCCCCATCGCTTCATATTTCTCTTGCACCGTGATACACCAGTTCGGAATCTGTTCGGCAACTTCCATGTTGTGTATGGTAGATGATGTCCAGGAGCAGGTTCTTCAAGAAGTTTCATCTCTGGGGCCTGCACCAATTCGTGCCACCTCTCGATACGGCGACTTTCAGGGTTTGTATGTATGGGGTTTGTTGTTTTTAGAAAGCTATGTCTGGATTTTAATCTTGTGTTTTGTACCTGATGTCCAAACATTGGGTGCCTTGGGTCGAGCTCCTGTTTTTCTCGTTCGACTTCTGCTGCGACGCTTCTTCGGATCTCCGGGGGTGCTATGCCAATTATGGAGTATATTTTATCAATGGGGGTGGGTTTAATGCACCCTGATACTATCTGACCAGTCTAATTTATTGCTGTATCAACTATTTTCGTATGAGCAGAGTTTTTCCAGACTGGCGCAGCGTATTCAGCTACGGAGAAACACAAAGCAAGTGTAGATGTTCGAGGGACTGATGGCTGTGCCCCCCCCCCCCCCCTCCCATCCCATGTTGTGCCAGTCAGTTCTCTGATGATATTATTTCTTGCGTGTATCTTACACTTTGTGTCTTGGCAGTGCGTTATGTAAGACAATGAGTGGTCTAATTTCATGCCTAGAATTTTGGGAGCCGTGCAGTGTTCAAGCTCCTGCCCTTGCCCCCTAATCTGAAGTTTTCTCTTTCCTCTCTGTTTCTGAGGTGGTAGGCACATACCTGGGTTTTACTGCGATTTGGTTAAAGGTGATTCTTGTGGTAGTATTCTGCAAGGGCATTGAAAGAGCTTGACAGTTTGCTTTCCACTTCCTCAAACCCTTTTCCCTGGGCAGCAACTGCTGTGTTATCAGCATAGATTAATTTCCTTGTGTTTATGTCCATGTGCAGGTCATTAGCATATATGTTATTTAGCATGGGTGCTAGGACACTTCCTTGTGCTAAGCTGTTGTTTTGGATTCGCCGTCTGCTGTCTTTTTTCCGCAGAGTTACATAGAATCTTCTATTTTTCAGGAGGCATTTGATGATATTGGTCAGACGCCAGTCTTTTGTCATGGTGTATAGCTTTGATAGTAGTCTCCAATGGTTTGTTGTGTCATATTCTCCACTTAGATCAATATAGACCACTGAGATAATGATGAAACAAGTTGTTTGGAGTTTTAATCGGGGTGTCAAAGTTAATGATATGACAGATAAGGCTATTCATTTGCCGATGTTCAAGTCATAGTGAAATTATCAGTAGCATTATTGCAAATACTATTTGAGAAAATAACAATACGACCAAAAATTTTGGCATGAAAATAAACAAAGACAAAGTCTTTGGTAATAGTCAAGCAACATATGCAAATGAATATAATCATCAATAGCCAAATCATCGAACAAGTATGGAAGTTCAAATATTTTGGGCAAAAAATCACAGAAGATGCGGGCAATGTGACAGAAAATAGGGCAAGGATTGCGCTGGAAAAAATGCCGTAAGAGACAAACACGAATTACTAACCTCAAAGACTATATGATAAAGCAGGACAGAAGGATAACCACTACTTACATATTGCGAATTGCACTGCAGCATGGGGTGGAAACAGGACAAATAAGTGGGGGAAAAGCTTGGAAGCGTTTGAAATGTAATGCTTTCGTAGAATGCAAACAGTAAGTTGGACAGAAAGAAGATTCAATTGCAATATTCTCATTGAGGTCGGCGCAAAGACAAATAATGAAAATGGTAAAGTGTTGACCCAAAGTTCACTGCCACCGTCCGGGCCAGCTAACCAGAGCTGCCAAGACCCTTCTACCGCTACACGCGCTAATTCCGGACACCAATAGACAGCAGAGCATACTGGCTAAGAAGATTGAATCAAAGAGGGAAGGATAACCCGTACCCAAAAATGCTTGCTGAAGTAGGATGTGTCGGACCGAAAGGTGGAAATAATGCAGTGACAATGCATTCCGATCTACGGACTATATCCTGCTACTTTTCAAAGCCTTTTCAGAGTTTAGTAGCGAGAGTTTGAGAACGAAAGTCCAATAGAAGAAGAAGAAATAAGCAGTACTAGAAGAAGAAGAAGAAGAAGAAGAAGAAGAAGAAGAAGAAGAAGAAGAAGAAGAAGAAATCAGCTGATTTATTGCATTGTACAAGTAGACTGTAATTCCAGAACGGGACATGTATGATCAAAATAATGTTTTAAATATAGTCACGTGACGGTAGCCCACTGGCAACGAAGGATGTTTCGATACTTCAATTTCACTACAAGTTTCCAATGTTACTAGTACCCTATAGGTTCACCATTTTGCGTTAAACACGAAGCTCTGCGACGCCTCCTACGGTAAATAAGCCTCTTGATGATATCTTGATATTCCCTACCACACCTGCTGAAGAAAGCGACTAACTGCAGAAGGGTCTAAGGAACAGCCGGACGTTGCTCCACACATCTGCTAATGAGGTCCCACAAATACTGAATTGGAGAAAGATCGGAGGACATCGCTGGCCATGGTAACGTCTGGATATGTTCCCTCTAGGGGTGATCATTGGCGACGCGAGCTCGATGAGGAAAGGCATTGTGATCCTGAAAGGATAAAACCAGGACCGCGCCGCTGAGAAATTGGCGCGACGAATCGCTCGACAATGTTGACGCGGTAGTAGAGCTCTGTCGTGTTGGATTGGCATATGTGAAGGTCGATTCTGTCATGTTGGACTGGCATATGTGAAGGTCGATTCTGCCATGTTGGACTGGCATATGTGAAGGTCGGTTCTGTCATGTTGGACTGGCATATGTGAAGGTCGATTCTGTCATGTTGGACTGGCATATGTGAAGGTCGATTCTGTCATGTTGGACTGACATATGTGAAGGTCGATTCTGTCATGTTGGACTGGCATATGTGAAGATCGATTATGTCATGTTGGACTGGCATATGTGAAGGTCGATTCTGTCATGTTGGACTGGCATTTTTTTTTTTCGTTCGCCTTATTTTTCTAATCCCTAAGGCGGTGTGCGTTGCACTGTGTTTTTATTTCGCGCCTGTCGGCCCAGTGCATCCTACTTCAGCACACATTTTATGTAAGGGTCTGCTTCCTCCTGCATTTTCTAAGGGTTTGCTTCCCCGGGGTAACGGCCGGTGCTGTGATGGGGATCGAACCCAGCACCTTCGGGTTGTGAGCCGTGCCACTTAACCACTAGGCCACGCCGTCCCCCTGGACTGGCATTTATGAAGGTCGATTCTGTCATGTTGGACTGGCATATGTGAAGGTCGATTCTGTCATGTTGGACTGGCATATGTGAAGGTCGATCTTGTTATGGTGGACTGACATATGTGAAGGTCGATCTTGTTATGTTGGACTGACATATGTGAAGGTCGATCTTGTTATGTTGGACTAACATGTGTGAAGGTCGCTCCTGTCATATTGGATTAGCATATGTGACGGTTCTTCATGTCATGTTGGACTGGCATATTGGAAGGTCGATTATGTCATGTTGGACTGGCATTTGTGAAGGTCGATCCTGTCATTCGTAGAGATGTCTGGCCAGACTATTACCTCCCAAATTCCATTACGGTTGTGTGCGACCATTGCAGGAAGATTGTAACCCTTTCCTTGCCGCTGTCAACCTCGTATTCGGCCATCTTGTAAATCAAATGGTGGCTGGACTCATCAGAAAACATCACCAGTGTCGGCTGTTGATTGATCCATCTCAGATGATAATCTCATCGATCCATTCTGGCTTGCTTGTGTTGTGGTGACATGTGCTGCAGGGCAGCAAACGGTCGGCAAGAAGCCAGTTACCCTATGTGCAAGCGGTTTCGTCCTGTCAATGTAGAGGTCTGGGTCCCAGTGGTCTGTCGAAGATACTGCTGTAGTTTAGAACCATTTTGTTTCGAGTTCTGAGATCCTGAATTATGGGAAGTGGGTCATGCTGACATGTAGTGACTCTTGGGCAGGCAGTTCGAGGCAAATCAGAAAATGTGTAGTGAAGTTGGTTCATTTTCTAATATATGCATACACCTGACTAAAACATTGAGGTTCCAAGCAACATCCGCCTACCTACTTCTGGTTTCCAGCTTTCCTTATTCCTATCCATCTCTGCTGTTCTGGCAAACGCTGCATGGCAAAAGAAAGACATGTTGTTGTTCGCTGTTGAGTCACGTTAAACGCGTGAATTATGACTGAGTAGTGCTCAACGACCTCGAGCTGCACGCACTTGGATAGACTAAAAAGTTTAGTGGGGAACGTCTCAATCGTCCCCGCCACTGCTTTTCTAATTGGCCTGCTCAGCACGTGACATACAGACAGCTCTAAATTGCACGTGAGAGACGGACCTGTCGTATCTATATAACGATCGCAACATAAAAATCGCAATGTCCTGCAAGAGATCCCAACTTACAATATCAAAATCTTAACGTACCAGTTTGGCAGACACGGGTTATTTTTTTCGGTGCTATCACTGCTCCATGTACGGTAAGTAATGGCCACCTACCGTACAGCACACCTGCCAAGAAACTTATAACAGCCAAACATATATATATATATATATATGGATAACACTTCTTTATCTGTGATATAGTCCTGCCAGGGAATATGCAGTATGCGTCTCAGGCAAGTAAGTCATGTGGACGTGATTAAGCCACCTGGTGTCCCCAGTGTAGACAGTCCAGCTCTCACACGGTGGGGGAGAATGACGGCATGGTTCTCCTTCATCTTAGTCGTCATGCCGATTCCTCGACGTTCCCTCGACGTTGAGCGCATTCTACCATAAAAAGTGCTGTCGTTTCCTATTATATTAACCAGTTCATCAACAAGTAACTGATCTTGACAGTGTGCTGTCTGTCAAAAGAGATGCATTTATACACTACTTGTAATGTTTATCTCTTCATTGTAACTACTGGCTGTTTATGCGCTGTGCCTGGTGCTGGTTTGTAGATTATCACAGTTTTCGTTGTGCTAATAGTCAAGCTAAATTGTCATTCTCCCATTTAAGCACATTTGAAAAGACTAAATTCAAATCTCCATTTATTTGTTCTTTGTCACCGCATTCAGACCATATAATAACTACATTTAGACATGACGACAGATCACGCCAAATTTAGATGTGTGCGTAAATTAGTTTTGATGCCAATATTTGTTCCATGTTCACGTACAAACATCTACAGAAAAATGTGTTCATTATTTCACAATTATTATCAACAATTTAATTACACTTTGCATATAGTATTTTGGATTTGTAACTTACAATGTTTTCTTATGGCAGCAGTAAGATGTAATAAGCCACAAGCCAACGCGTGTAGCATACACACACGTACACACCACACTCAGACACACACATACACACTCAGACAAATACACACAAGTACACGCACACGTACACACACACGTACACGCACATACAAATCATTTTTTTATACGCTTTAACAAATTAACGAAATGCGCTTAATTAAAATATGACTACAAAAAATGTTTTATTTCATTTAGTTTTTCATTTTGATTCATTTCCAGCACATTCCATTGACAGAAAGGGGAGTGTACCGATGCGTAAGAACATCAGGAGGTGTAATTTGGCTGCCGAATATATTTTTCGACTGTATAGGTATATAATAATATTGATCCCTTAACGGTGTTACAATAACATTGAAATAACTCTCGTTCAGTTGTCTTCTCTTGCCTTATTAACTTGTTGCGATATCCATTTTTGTTTACTATTGTGAATCAGCGACCATTTGAGACTTTTTTCATTGAATACATACAAGTATTTACTTCAAATGTGTGTGTGGAAAAAGAACAGTCACATATTCTCATATAAGAAGTTAATGTTTCATACTTACCTTACCCCACTGTTTCATTCTACTCTGTCCAACAATCACACTAGTACACAACTCTGTCCAACAATCACGCTATTACATAACTATGTCCAACAATCACGCTATTACATAACTCTGTCCAACAATCACGCTATTACATAACTCTGTCCAACAATCACGCTCTTACACAACTCTGTCCAACAATCACGCTCTTACACAACTCTGTCCAACAATCACGCTCTTACACAACTCTGTCCAACAATCACGCTCTTACACAACTCTGTCCAACAATCACGCTCTTGCACAACTCTGTCCATAAATCACGCTCTTACACAACTCTGTCCAACAATCACGCTCTTACACAACTCTGTCCAACAATCACGCTCTTACACAACTCTGTCCAACAATCACGCTATTACACAACTCTGTCCAACAATCACGCTCTTACACAACTCTGTCCAACAATCACGCTCTTACACAACTCTGTCCAACAATCACGCTCTTGCACAACTCTGTCCAACAATCACGCTCTTACACAACTCTGTCCAACAATCACGCTCTTGCACAACTCTGTCCAACAATCACGCTCTTACACAACTCTGTCCAACAATCACGCTCTTGCACAACTCTGTCCAACAATCACGCTCTTACACAACTCTGTCCAACAATCACGCTATTACACAACTTTCATATGAGCCCTCAGGATGAGGCCTTTCCATTGCACTTTGTTTGGATTGATCTCTGAAATCGCCCTAACTAGCATAGATACATACAGACGCAAATATGCATCGAAGCATTAGTTAATACTCAATGATATCACCTATTTGACTGTGGTCTGGGATGGGGATTCCGTGGCGAAGTGGTTAAGCCGTCGGCCTCGTGATCAGGTGGTGTAGGTTCGACTACGAACTCCGCCGTCTTTTTCACGGGTGCTTGATGCTGAGTCTCCTGCATCTTGTAGTCGCCCCCTAGTCGTCTTGTTCTTGACTTGCCACTGGGATCGGGAGGCGCAAAACGAGAGAGTGAGGATACAAAGTAGCGCAGTTAATCGTTACTAAAAATATTCCTAGCAAAATAAATTATGCGATCATCGTCTAGGATGGACGGCGGCCTTTGCCTTCGGGTTGGAAAGAAGTGTGCCTCCGACAGTAGAATACAGAGAGGACTTTTAATTCCCCCTCCCTCTCCTCCCCTTCCCCTCAAAAAAAAGAAACCCACATAAATAAATATTTGTAACTTGGTTAGCAGTAAATAAGTGTATTATGATATTTTTAAACATGTATACTATTGTTTTTGACACTTCTAATTTGGCACCAGGCACCGTACATTGAAAGTTAAATAATGCATACAGCTCTCATCAAAACCATATATTATTAGTAGAGATTGTGAACGAACGTTCAATGAATTTGAAAGATTTGTGTGCCTAGTCTAAACTATCACAGTAGCATGTTTTTTTGCTGAACGTCGCTTTTTGCAACCGCCAACCTGTTCGGCTGTTATAAGTTTCTTGGAAGTTGTGCGGTACTGTAGATGCCATAACTTTCCAAACGCGGAGGAACGATAGGACCTCGAAAAAAACGAATGTCTGTTAAATGTAGGCATGTATCTATTTATGTATCTAACTATGTTGGGGGTCGCTGTAGTCAAGAGGTTAACGCACTCGCCTTTCACAGGGATAAAATTTCAGCCCTCTCAAATCAAATTTGTATACATTCTATATTAGATAGACATACATTACATAAGTGGGGAATTAATATATATTCCCTACAATTATATAGTTATTTAGTATCGTATTTAACATGTTTTCGCTTTCGTTGTATTACAAGGAATGCATGTATAACGAAGAATCTATCTTAACGTTCATTCCATTGTGTCGTCTCTTCAAATACGCATTTTCTATAACTTTTTGAAAGATTTGTTCTTAAGTATGTAATGGCAAATCATATGCATTTATTAACGTGTGTCAATAATGGTTCTGAAAGAATCGGTCAATTAGTCTTAGAAGGAGTAAGTATAGTGTACAATGTATACGCACAATATACGATATGTTTACGAGTTAACACTAATAATGATTTAAAATTAGATAATAAACATCCAACTAGCGCATGTGGTAACAATACTAAATATTTTACTGATTTTAGAAATGACTTCAAATTTCCAGTAGATGTTGCAGGAGGTGTTTGGGCGAATATTTCAGCAGGTGTGTCAGAAAGTGTTTGGGTGAATATTTCAGCGGGTGTGTCAGAAGGTGTTTGGGCGAATATTTCAGCGTCTGTGTCATAAGGTGTTTGAGTAAATATTTCAACAGGTGTGTCAGATGGTGTTCGAGCAAATATATAACAGCAGAACGTGGACTTCAATTGCGTGGCGAATAAAGCACAGAGTACGGACAGCTAAGAATAATGTGCATACCATTGACAGCTAAGAATTATATTGAGTAGAAAGTACTATTGAACAATAATAAACTTTAGCTGCTAACTAAACTCAAAAACGAACTACTACATCTGAAAAGCAAGGAGCAAGTGAAGTTGATCGTATCAAAAGCCCATTAGGAAAGTGTGTGTTGGAGAGAACGATAGAAAAAGATCATTTTGAATAAGAACATAGCATATGAAGCGCTGAAGCAGTCGACATGCGCTTCTGGAAGGAATGTTCGTCAGTAACACGAGTTAACAAAGGAGGATAGTTGTTGTGATAGCGCATACATGGATATTAATTGGTGATTCTACACATTCAAATTAGTGGTGATCTGACGTTGGTAAGACAGTCTACACATTCAAATTAGTGGTGATCTGACGTTGGTAAGACAGCCTACACATTCAAATTAGTGGTGATCTGACGTTGGTAAGACAGCCTACACATTCAAATTAGTAGTGATCGAATGTTGGTAAGACAGTCTACACATTCAAATTAGTAGGGATCGAATGTTGGTAAGACAGTCTACACATTCAAATTAGTGGTGATCTGACGTTGGTAAGACAGCCTACACATTCAAATTAGTGGTGATCTGTCGTTGGTAAGACAGTCTACACATTCAAATTAGTGGTGATCGGATGTTGGTAAGACAGTCTACACATTCAAATTAGTGATGATCGGATGTTGGTAAGACAGCCTACACATTCAAATTAGTGGTGATCGGATGTTGGTAAGACAGCCTACACATTCAAATTAGTGGTGATCGGATGTTGGTAAGACAACCTACACATTCAAATTAGTGGTGATCGGATGTTGGTAAGACAGCCTACACATTCAAATTAGTGGTGATCGGATGTTGGTAAGACAACCTACACATTCAAATTAGTGGTGATCGGATGTTGGTAAGACAGCCTACACATTCAAATTAGTGGTGATCGGATGTTGGTAAGACGGAATACAAATATACATTAGTGGTGAGCTGGCGTTACTAAGATAGATTACACATATAAACTTGCGGTGACTGGACGTTGCATTCCAAATGATCATATTGAAAGCATAATTAATCAGCCATGCTTATTGCAGTGAAACATGGAGAACACCAAAAAATATGAAGCACACAGTTACAGACATTCGTAAATGGGGGGCCAGCACAGAATAGAGAGATTGAATTTGTATGATAAGATCACTAATCTCAAACTGTAGGAAAGAACAGGCATAAATCAATGCATCATAACGTAAGAGAAGGCGCAAGTGCACATTAAAGAATCAAACAGATGGCATTACATGACAGTCTCTGTTTTGGAATCCACAGGGCAAGAGAGGTAGAGGCAGACGAATAAATACACGGTGAAGAGAGTTGGAGATAAACATGATGGAAACAAGTAAGGTGTGGACAGCTGAAACGGATAGAACAGATTGGAGAACGTCGTCTGCATTGATTGAAGACCGTCGTCTACATTGATTGAAGACCTGGGTTTCACATTTTAATTCATTGATTATGATTGATTGATTGATTGATCGATTGCTTGATTGAATTATTGTATATTTAAGTTTCTTTCATTCTATCCATCTTCTAGAGCACATATACCCTGCCAGCTTCCAGTTTTACTACGGGTTGACCATGATCCCATACCCAAGCTCTTGCGTGAACAACAGCGAAAGGGAAGACCATCTCAGCCGTATAAACCCCAACTCGTTTCGCGGAAATGGAATAACGGACTGTATTAATTTGTTAAATGCTGTCTGTCGCTGGACCTTTGATATAGGTTGTGTCGGGGGCGTCTGGGAGGTGAGGAATAGAGTCAAATAATGAATATCTTTATTACCAGCATCATTATTTAACACGTGATAACACGTCAATAAAGATGGGAATAAATACAAAATGTTGACATACTTAGAAGAAAAAAAAACATTTGAGTCAATTAAAAAGTCTTAGATGACAACAATTGTCGTAAAAGTGCCTCCATATACGAAACAATATTGCCCTATAAAATATTCAGTGAATAAACATTCAATTCTGAAAGTGAAACGTCAAATTCAGTATATTTGATATAAAATTACATTTGTCACTTTTTAAATGTCACTTTCTGTACGTTTTCAGCAAAAGTTTTCAAACTAACATTTTAAAATTATTAAGGGTTTTTGTTGGGAAGGGTTTTGTTGTACATATTTTAAATAAACCAGCGACCCAAAACTTATAATTTGTAAACAGTCTTCTGCTGAATTACCTGAGCCCCATGGCCAGTTAAACCGTCCTCCGCTGAATTATCTGAGCCCCATGTCCGGTTAAACAGTCCTCTACTGAATCAACTGAGCCCCATGTCCGATTAAACAGTCCTCTACTGAATGAACTGAGCCCCATGTCCGGTTAAACAGTTCTCTACTGAATCAACTGAGCCCCATGTCCGGTTAAACAGTCCTCTACTGAGTCAACTGAGCCCCCGTGTCCAGTTAAACAGTGCTCAACTGAATCAACTGAGCCCCATGTCCGGTTAAACAGTCCTCTACTGAATCAACTGAGCCCCCATGTCCGGTTAAACAGTCCTCTACTGAATCAACTGAGCCCCCATGTCCGGTTAAACAGTCCTCTGCCGAATCAACTGAGTCCCATGTCCGGTCATTCAAAAAGTTAATGGATTTCCTGTATTTGTATATATTGATGCAGATTTAGAACTTCAAGTGACGTGTAATAGACGAGAATTTTTGCTGTAATCTTATATTATATTGGACTTTAATGTATTATATGTTATTATATTATATTATATTATATTTATATTTATATTAAATTATATTAAATTATATTATATTATATTATATTATATTATATTACATTACATTACATTACATTATATTATAATATATTATATTATATTATATTATATTACATTACATTACATTACATTACATTATATTATAATACATTATATTATATTATTATATTATATTACATTACATTATATTGCATTACATTACATTATATGATATTATATTATATTATATTGTATTACATTGTATTATATTGCATTACATTACATTATATGATATTATATTATATTATATTGAATTACATTGTATTATATTACATTACATTACATTGTATTATATTATAAAATATTATAGTATATCATATTATGTTATATTATATAATGATATGTTATGTTTTATTATGTTATGTTGTAGTGTGCTGTGTTGTTATGTTATGTTATGCTATGTTAGGTTATGTTATGTTGCAATGTATTGCAATGCATTGCATTTTATTCTGTTGTACTATATTATATTATAGTATTTTTGATTTGATTATATTATGTTTAATTATATTATATTATGTTACACTATATTATATTATATTATATTACATTACATTATATTATATTATATTATATTATTATGCTATGTTATGTTATGTTATTTTATATTATGCTTTATTATGGTATGGTATGCTACATTATATTATGTTATGTTATGTCATATTGTGTTTTAGTATATTAAATTATGTTTATGTATGTTATGTCATGTTATATTAAGCTATGTTATGTCAAGTTATAGGAGAGCAAACTAGCGTCTGGTCAGGCAAGACATACTGATCAGACATGTTAATCAGGGTCAGGCAAACTATACCCTCAACTTGACTTCCTCGTAGCTCTTTCTGGAAACGGGCTGTTTTTTTGGCAGCCTGGCACACGAGGTGGAATATCGACGTGATCCTTGCAGCAGTAAGTGACGCACAGATGAAGTCAAGTATAACACAATAGCATGGAAGACCCCGGTCCATCTACACCAACAGGCTCGGAAAATGAGCAAAACTGTTGTAGCTCTCCAAATAGCACCATTTTCAGGTCGGACAAAAGAGTAGACTTACTCATCATGGACACTCAATTCAACATCAGCCAGTCAATCATATTATGTTATGCTAGGTTAGGTTATGTTATATTACGTTATGTTATACTACATTATATTATATTATATCATATCATATTATGTTCTATATAGTCAACTGCCCACAATTTACATTGTCAGAAGCCTGTTTGGTCTGTGATCCATTCCTTAGATGGACGCCTGGTTCAGGATTCCCTTTACCATGCAAGCTTTGGAAGACTTCAACCGCTGGCAATGGGGAATTAAACGGTACGTGCAAACAACAGATGCTTTACTCGCTCTCTGTCCCTAGCTCTCTGTCACTCGCTCTCTGTCACTCACTCTCTGTCACTCACGCTCTATCACTAGCTCTATGTCACTCGCTCTCTGTCACTCGCGCTTTGTCACTAGCTCTCTGTCACTCGCTCTCTGTCACTTGCTCTCTGTCACTTGCTCTCAGTCACTAGCTCTATGTCACTCGATCTCTGTCACTCGCTATCTGTTACTAGCTCTCTGTTACTAGCTCTCAGTCACTCGCTCTCTGTCACTCGCTCTCTGTCACTCTCTCTCTGTCACTAGCTCTATGTCACTCGCTCTCTGTCACTCGCTCTCATTTACTAGCTCTATGTCACTCGCTCTCTGTCACTCGCTCTCTGTCACTCACTCTTTGTCACTTACTCTATATCACTTTCTCTCTATCACTTACTCTCTATCACTGCCTCTCTATCACTCACTCTCTATCACATACTCTCTATCACTTGGAGTATATCACTCGCTGTCCGTCCTTCGCTCTCTATCACGTACTTTCTATGACTTGGGGTTTATCACTCGCTCTGTCCCTCGCTCTCTGTCACTCGCTCTCTGTCATGCGGTGTCTGTCACTCGCTCTCTGTCACTCATTCTCTGTCACTCGTGCTCTGTCACTAGCCCTCTGTCATTCGCTCTCTGTAACTAGATCTCTGTCACTTGCTCTCTGTCAGTCGCTATCTGTCACTCGCTCTCTGTCACTAGCTCTCTGTCACTAGCTCTCTGTCACTTTCTCTCTGTCACTCGCTCTCTGTCACTAACTCTCTGTCACTCGCTCTCTATCACTTGCTCTCTGTCACTCGCTCTCTGTTACTAGCTTTCTGTAACTTGCTCTGTCACTCGCTATCTGTCACTCGCTCTCTGTCACTACTCGCTCTCTGTCACTCGCTCTCTGTCACTCGCTCTCTGTCACTAGCTGTCTGTCACTCACTCTCTGTCACTCGCTCTCTGTCACTCGCTCTCTGTCACTAGATCTATGTCACTCGCTATCTGTCCCTCACTCTCTGTCACTAGCTCTCTGTCACTAGCTTTCTGTCACTCACTCTCTGTCACTCGCTCTCTGTCACTAGCTCTATGTCACTCAATCTCTGTCACTCGCTATCTATTACTAGCTCTCTATCACTCGCTCTTTGTTTGTCACTCTCTGTCACTCGCTCTCTGTCACTCGCTCTCTGACACTAGCTCTCTGTCATTAGCTCTATGTCACTCGCTCCCTGTCACTAACTCTCTGTCACTTACTCTCTATCACTCATTAATTTTCACTTACTCTCTATCACTTACTCTCTATCATTTTCTCTCTATCACTTACTCTCTATCGCTGCTTCTCTATCACTCACTCTCTATCACATACTCTCTATCACTTGGAGTATATCACTCGCTCTCTGTCCCTTGCTCTCTATCGCTTCCTTTCTATCACTTGGAGTATATCACTCGCTGTCTGTCCTTCGCTCTCTATCACGTACTTTCTATGACTTGGAGTGTATCACTCACTCTCTGTCACTCATTCTCTGTCAGTCGCTATCTGTCACTCGCTCTCTATCACTAGCTCTCTGTCACTAGCTCTCTTTCACTTTCTCTCTGTCACTCGCTCTCTGTCACTAGCTCTCTGTCACTCGCTCTCTATCACTTGCTCTCTGTCACTCGCTCTCTGTTACTAGCTCGCTGCCACTTGCTCTGTCACTCGCTCTCTGTCACTAGCTCTATGCCACTCACTCTCTGTCACTCGCTATCTTTCACTCGCTCTCTGTCACTAGCTCTCTGTCACTCGCTCTCTGTCACTCGCAATCTGTTGCTAGCTTTCTGTTACTCGCTCTCTGTCACTAGATCTCTGTCACTCGCTGTCTGTCACTCGCTCTCTGTCACTAGCTCTCTGTCACTCGCTAACTGTTACTAGCTCTCTGTCACTTGCTCTGTCACTCGCTATCTGTCATTCGCTCTCTGTCACTCGCTATCTGTTACTCGCTATATGTCACTCGCTCTCTGTCACTCGCTCTCTATCACTCACTCTCTGTCACTTACTCTCTATCACTAATTCTTTTTCACTTACTCTCTATCACTTACTCTCTATCACTTTCTCTCTATCGCTTCCTTTCTATCACTTGGAGTATATCACTCGCTGTCTGTCCTTCGCTCTCTATCACGTACTTTATATGACTTGGAGTGTATCACTCGCTCTCTGTCACTCATTCTCTGTCAGTCGCTATCTGTCACTCGCTCTTTATCACTAGCTCTCTGTCACTAGCTCTCTTTCATTTTCTCTCTGTCACTCGCTCTCTGTCACTAGCTCTCTGTCACTCGCTCTCTATCACTTGCTCTCTGTCACTCGCTCTCTGTTACTAGCTCTCTGCCACTTGCTCTGTCACTCGCTCTCTGTCACTCGCTCTCTGTCACTAGCTCTATGCCACTCACTCTCTGTCACTCGCTATCTTTCACTCGCTCTCTGTCACTAGCTCTCTGTCACTTGCTCTCTGTCACTCGCTCTCTGTCATTAGCTCTCTGTCCCTCGCTCTCTGTCACTCGCTCTCTGTCATTAGCTCTCTGTCCCTCGCTCTCTGTCACTAGCTCTCTGTCACTCGATCTCTGTCACTCGCAATCTGTTGCTAGCTTTCTGTTACTCGCTCTCTGTCACTAGCTCTCTGTCACTCGCTGTCTGTCACTCGCTCTCTGTCACTAGCTCTCTGTCACTCGCTAACTGTTACTAGCTCTCTGTCACTTGCTCTGTCACTCGCTATCTGTCATTCGCTCTCTGTCACTCGCTATCTGTTACTCGCTATCTGTCACTCGCTCTCTGTCACTCGCTCTCTATCACTCACTCTCTGTCACTTACTCTCTATCACTCATTCTTTTTCACTTACTCTCTATCACTTACTCTCTATCACTTTCTCTCTATCACATACTCTCAATCACTTGGAGTATATCACTCGCTGTCTGTCCTTCGCTTTCTATCACGTACTTTCTATGACTTGGAGTGTATCACTCGCTCTCTGTCCGTCGCTCTCTGTTACTTGCTCTCTGCCCTTCGGTTACTATCACTTGCTCTCTGTCCTTCCGTCTCTATCACATGTTGTATATCACTTTGCTCTCTGTTCCTCGCTCTCTGCCACTTGGTTTATATCCTACGCCTTCTATCACTTGGTGTATGTCACTTACTCTCTATCACTTGGAGTATATCAATCGCTCTCTGTCTCTCGCTCTCTATCCTTTGCTCTATATCACTTGGAGTATATCACTCGCTCGCTGTCCCTCGCTCTCTGTCACTTGCTCTCAACCCTTCGCTTTCAATCACTTGGCGCATATCACTTGCTCTCTCTCCCTCACTCTCTGCCACTTGCTCTCTGTCCGTCGCTGTCTGTCACTTGCTCTTTGTCTCTCGCTGACTATCACTTGGTGTATATCACTTTCTCTCTGTCCCTTGCTCTCTGCCACTTGCTCTCTGTCCCTCGCTCTCTATCACTTGTTGTTTATCACTTTCTCTCTGTCCCTTGCTCTCTGCCACTTGCTCTCTGTCCCTCGCTCTCTATCACTTGTTGTTTATCACTTGCTCTCTGTCCCTCGCTCTCTTTCATTTGGTGTATATTAGTTGCTATCTGCCCCTTACTCTCTGCCACTTGCTCTCTGTCCCTCGCTCTCTATCACTTGGTGTATATCAGTCTCTCTCTGTCCATTGCTCTCTATCACTTGCTCTCTGTCCCTCGCTCTTTCACTTGGTGTATATCAGTCTCTCTCTGTCACTTGCTCCTGTCCATTGCTCTTTGTCACTTGCTCTCTATCCCTCGCTTTCTGTCACTTGCTCTCTGCCCTTTGCGTTTCTATCACTTGCTCTCTGTCTCTCGCTCTCTGCCACTTGTTGTTTATCACTTGCTCTTTGTCCCTCGCACTCTGTCCCTCGTTCTCTGTCCCTCGCCTTCTATCACTTGGTGTATGTCACTTGTTCTCTGTCCCTCGCTCTCTATCACTTGTTCTCTGTCACTGCCTTCATGATTATTTCTCTGTTCTCTTATACCTACTTCCCTCTCTCCATTCTTTTTCTCTCTGTCATTGGATATGATTTATCTCATTATATATGCCTTATTCTTTCTTTTTCAGTCTCTTTCGTGTCACTGTCTCCCCTTCAATTTGTCTTTCTGTCATTCTGATTCTATGTCACTCTGTCTCCGTGTCAATCTTTATCTGCGTCAATCTGTCTCCGTTTCACTCCGTTTCCATGTCACTCTGCTCCTGAGTTAATCTCTGAGTGCGATACTGCCTCTGTGTCGATATGTCTCCTAGTCGTTTAGGCTCCTTGTTACCGCCTCTGTCTCTCCCTGTCTCTATTTAACCCTGAATCCGTGTCCACAGTGAAAATGAGAGCCATATAGTCCTGCTGACAGATGCTCTCACCGTAGTCACAGCGCTAAAAAGCCAGAAAAACACTGAGCTCAATGACTTAAGAGCAGCACTCTGCAAACTGTGCCAGCAGTCCGCACCAAAAAGGGTAGTGGTACAGTGGGTTCCGTCACACTGCAACATCCAAGGCAACGAGGAGGCAGACAGACTGGCAAAAGAAGGTGCAAGACTACCACAAACAGATACCAATATGACGTACGAAGAGTCAAAACGGCTTATCAAAGCCAGATACATGACCAAATGGGAAACCGAACATACTGGTTACACCAAAAACGATGCCTATTACCAGTTGAACCGAAGAGAGCAGGTCGTTGTCTTCAGACTTCGCACTGGCCACAACAGACTGAGGTACCACCTATTCAACAAATTGAAGATAGGTGGTACCGACGAATGCCCGTGCGGTACTGGTAAAATGACCGCTGAACATCTGCTGCAGAACTGCCCGACATACGAGGATCAGAGAGAGCAGATGTGGCCATTACCAGTGGAACTGCAAGACAAGCTCTATGGCAGTGGCGAGAGCCGCTTTTTTCGAAAAAATAATGGTTACTGTCTGACTGCGTACGCAGAAGAAGAAGAAGAAGAATCCGTGTCACTTTGTCCCCTGGCTTTGTCTTTGCAATCTATCTCCATGTCAGGCTGTTTTCCTGTCCCTGTCTCTCCATGACACTCTACACCCATGTCCCTCTATCCCCATGTCATTATGTCTCCATGTCACTCTGTCTTCACGCCATTCTGTCTCCCTGTCGCATTGGATTTCATGTCATTCTGTCTCCACGTCACTCTGTCTCCATGTCATTCTATCGTGTCGTATTGTCTCAATATCACACTCATTCTACATGTCACTGCCTCCATTTCATTCTGTCTCCACGTCATTCGGTCTTCGTGTCACTATTTTTTTGCGGAACTCCGTCTCCATCGTACTCCATCCGATGTCACTCTGTCTCCATGCCCCCATGTCTCTATGTCATTCTTGCTCCGTGTCATTCTGTCTCCGTGTAGCAGAGTCCATGCTTTCACCTGGGTTTTTCTATCTAAAATGTTACCACATGTATCCACATCATTCATGACCACACACAGCAAATAACATAGCACGCAGCAGGTGGCATATTTATTACATCATACTCATACAACAACTATTAAAGTGAGTGCAATGTGATTACACCTGGTGGAGGTACCTACCTCCTACCAGGCGTGTCAGCAGGGTTGCGGATTGCTGAAAGGCCTCCTAGTTTGGAGGTTAGCTGCGAATAAATAAGCAGCCGTGGACAAAAACGGGTCGGCAGACATGGAGGCTGTAAGCAGGCAGCCCCTCCACCATGCAAAGACACAACAGGCTAATCACCTGTTTGTCTTAAAAAACGATTACAAGTCAAAACATAAAGAAAACCGGACTGGCCTCAACGGCGACGAACAGGCGAGAAATGAGGACCACGATTTATGGAACATGGAATGTAAGAAGTATAAACGGAAAAGAACATGAACTAATAGAGGAGATGAAGAGAGCAAAATTGACAGTCCTGGCACTTACAGAAACAAAGAAAAAGGGACAGGGTATTCTGGACCATGGCAACATGCTATACTACAGCGGAGTTTCCATGAGTGAACGAGCCAGGGCAGGGGTTGGTTGTATAGTGAATGGTAACAGCAAAGCAAACATTAAAGGATGGAAGTTCATTTCAGAACGACTGATGGTTCTAAGTCTACAAGAGGAGGATAATCAAATGGATATCGTCCCTGTGTATGCACCAAATGAAGATGAGAGCACTGACATAAAAGATGAATTTTATGAGCTCCTTCAAAGGACCATTGACGACTGCCATAATGAAATACTTCTCCTTGGAGACTTCAACGCAAGAGTTGGAAACGACTATTCTAGATGGGATGGAGTGATCGGTAGGTATGGAGAGGATATCTTGAATGACGGTGGAAAACGACTGCTCAGATTCCGCAGAGAACAAAACCTTGTTATTACAAATACAAGGTTTCCACACAAGCGTATCCATGCCTACACATGAAGCGAGCCGGCAAGAAATGAAAGATCCATAATTGACTATGCAATAGTGAGGAAAACCGATTTCAAGTATGTAAAGGATGCTAGAGTGTTCAGAGGACCAGAGACAGCAAGCGACCACTACCTAGTTAAAATAAAGACAGAAATTGAAAAACACTATCCAGCTAGGCAACACCCATCAGCAAGCATGAAACATAATACACGAGGAGAAAATAAAATTCAGGCTTACAAACTACGAGAACCAGATGTTAAGAGGAGATACCAAGGGCTCATAACAACAGCAATGGAAAGGATAGAGGAATCTGAAGAAGATATGGAAATGCTCTGGGTAAAATTCAAAGACATCCTCAAAGAGACTGCAGCAGAGGCATGCGGCTAAACCAAAGAACAGTGGAAGAAAAAAAGAACACCATGGTGGACAGAAGAAGTGAAAACAATAATACGAGAAAAGAAAAAGGCATGGAAGCAATACCTAGGGGCTAGGAATACAGAAGAACAAACAAAGAAATATAAAGAATATGTAAATTTTGAGACCAGAAGCAAAGAAAACTGTGCTCAAGGCCAAACAGAAATCCTGGGAAGAATTTGGAGAGAAACTGGAAAATAATGCTGGAGAAAACCAGAAACTATTCTACAGGACCTTAAAGAATATGCGGAAGGAAAAGGAATGCCCCCTGAAATTTGTTAAAGATAAACAAGGTGCGCTGTTGACTGCCCCAGAAGAGGTAATGAACAGATGGAAAGAATATTTCTCAGATCTTCTTGGAGTGGAGGAAAACCAAGCTCTGGAAGTAACAGTCCCAATTCAAGAGGAGGGAGCCATGGAGGGAAACGATAATATCACAATGGAAGAACTAAAGGCAGCATTGGAGAAAATTAAGATTGGTAAAGCAGCAGGACATGATGGTATAACACCAGAAATGGTTAAATACATGGGAGCGGCTGGAGAGATGCTATTCATGAAGATTCTCAAGGCAGCTTGGCCTCACAAGAAGATACCAAGAGACTGGGAGGCTGCAATACTAATACCAATATTTAAAAAGGGTGACAATCGACAATGTGAAAATCACAGAGGTATTTCCCTTCTCAGTGTCCCCGGGAAAGTCTACTCTAGGATTCTAGAACGGCGATTAAGAGGTCTAGCAGAGCCAAATATGGATGAAACTCAGTGTGGGTTTAGGGCAAACAGAAGTACTCAAGACCTTATCTTTACACTCAGACAGCTAAGTGAAAAGGCTCTTGAATATGATTAAGAGATGCATCTTTGCTTTTTGGATTTGGAGAAAGCATTTGATAAAGTTCCTTGGGACAAACTCTGGGAGTGCCTGACAAGGAAGAACATCCCAGGACCCCTGATCTCTGCCATACAGAGTTTCTATAAAACATGCAGAAATTATGTGCGGACATCAAATCAAAAGTCAGGAGAGTTCAAGACCACTAGCGGAGTAAGACAGGGGGACATTCTATCACCGTACCTTTTCATACTCCTCATGGATGAAGTCATCAAAGCCTGCAAGGAACGGACAAAAAAGTATGAAGTAGGGTACTGGAAGATGAGACCAAGTTACATATCGGAACTAGCATTTGCAGACGATGTGGCCCTGATCACGAAAACCGAAGCACATCGCCAGATCAAATTGCAGGTCTGGGGAGAAGAGTTGAAGAAGAGAGGAATGCACATCAGCAACTCCAAAACAAAAACCATGGTGATCGCCAGAGATGAAAAGAGACATCAGATAACCCTGGGAACGCGAGCATTAGAGCAGGTCAGCAACTTTAAATATCTAGGAGTGGTAATTGACAGCAGGGGAGGAATCAAAGAGGAGTTAACTGCACGAAGGGCAGCAGCAGGTAGACTGTTCCGTACAATAAACAGAGGTTTCCTCGGTAGAAGAGAAATAAGCAGGAAAACAAAGAGGGATGTATACTGCTCGACCTATGTGCCTGTCCTGACATATGGATGTGAGTCATGGGCAATGACTACAGCCCAAGAAAGGCAATTACAAACTTCAGAAATGAGGTACCTAAGAAAGGCGGTTCAGGTGACGAAAAGGGACAAGATCTGTAACCAGACAATACGTAGCAATCTTGAAGCTCAACCCCTGCAGACACGAGTGGAGCAGTCCCAACTACAGTGGTTTGGCCATGTCTGTAGAATGGAAGAAGATCGGATACCAAAGCGGTCATGGGAGATCAAAAGTCAAGGACGCAGACCCCGAGGACGTCCCAAAGTACGTTGAGAAGACAACATACGACAGTCCCTAAGTGATAGAGGGCTGGATTGGAAAGAGGCCAGGAAAAAGACGGTGATAGAGCAGTGTGGCGTTCTCTTTGGCAAACCTCTACACCTCACGGTAGAAGAGGAGCGACTAAGTAAGTAAGCAATGTGATTACAAACAATACAAGAAATACAATCTTAACTAAATAGATACGCGGAGTTTATAAGCTAAGCTATTGTTGTTGCTCCAGACTACCCCAACCCAGTTCTAGCCGCACACTCCCCTCCCCTTATCTGCACCATCAACACACTCTCAAAAACTCGTTCTCACGTTTGTATTCTGTGCATTCACTCACACACAGATCACCTCAGGCAGGTAATCTGGACATTATACATTCAATCTATTTAAAGGCATACTCACATATGATCACACACTCAATCGATCTGCGTATACACACACTCTGGAACATACATCGTTCACAAGGTGTCCTGCACAACAACACACATTCAGATTACCTCTAAACACAGGGCGCCCAACACACACCTTATAGAGCGACTGGCCAAGACTCAAAGGCGTATGCTGGTTGAGCAATCCCTGTTCTACCTCACTAACATTCGTAAAACAGCCTATCAATCACTCTTTTATTAAGTCGGTGAGCTAAACAGACTCCTAGCTCAATTCTCTCTCTCTCTCTCTCTCTCTCTCTCTCTCGTTATCTCTCCATGCCAGTCTCATTGAGTTAAACTTTGTCCAGTATTATATAGTCTCAAGCAGTTTCAGAGCTGTCTAATCGACCTCTGGGGGGATGTCTTGACCCAGCAATCCTCTAGTTTGATCTGCCTCTATTCAGCTGCCATTGGAACGCATCACTCTGAACTCCTGTCACTCAAAATGTTCCATCAAACTCTGCTGGCTTCTGTCTGTCACTAATCCCCCACTACCAAAATCGGAACGCCAGTGGTTAGCACCTAGCCTCTACCTGTACTAGACACATTCTTTCTCCCAACCCCCTGTTTTCCCTTGTTGACTTAGTATCGTGACCGTGAGTGACCTTGGCATAGTGTTGAGACGGAGAGTGACCTTGGCACATATTCAGGTACCTTTGTTCTCAGTGTCACTGACAACATCACCCTTGCCCTAAACGCTCATGTTCCAGCTATAACTGTTACATCCGTATCATATTGTTATATATCATTCTATCTCTGTGCCACTCTGTGTTCGTGTCACTTCATGTCCAGGAGTCACTGTCCTCACATCAATCTGTCTCTGAATTATTCTGTCTCTACATAATTATGTCTTCATGTCACTCTGTGTCCATGTCACTCTGTGTCCTTGTCACTCTGTGTCCAAGTCACTCTGTGTCCATGTCACTCTGTGTCCATGTCACTCTGTGTCCTTGTCACTCTGTGTCCTTGTCACTCTGTGTCCATGTCACTCTGTGTCCATGTCGCTCTGTGTCCATATCACTCTGAGTATATGTCACTCTGTGTCCTTATCACTCTGTGTCCATGTCACTCTGTGTCCATGTCACTCTGTGTCCTTGTCACTCTGTGTCCTTGTCAGTCTGTGTCCATCTCACTCTGTGTCCATGTCACTCTGTGTCCATGTCACTCTGTGTCCATGTCACTCTGTGTCCTTGTCAGTCTGTGTCCATGTCACTCTGAGTCCATGTCACTCTGTGTCTATGTCACTCTGTGTCTATGTCACTCAGTGTCCATGTCACTCTGTGTTATTCTACGATATCCCGCTTTAATTCTGTGCTTATGTTACTGTGTCTCTTTGTAAGTGTGGCTCCTATTAATTCTGAATCCATGCCGCTCTATCACTAAGTCTATCTTGAACTGTGGTTGAGCCTCTATAAGTCTGTCTCCATCTTATTGTGTCTTAATGCCACTCTATCTCATTGTCTACCTATCATTCTCACGTTATGTGTCACTATGGCACCGTGTTACTATCACTCTATGTGTCACACTGTCAATCTAAGTGTCACACTGTCTTCGTACAATTCTCATTCTGTGTCACTCTTGTCTCCGTGTCACTCTCACTCTACGTGACGCTCTGTCTCCGTGTCACTCTAAATCTACATGTCACTCTGTCTCTGTGCCACTCTCACTATTTGTGTCCCTCTGTCTCCGTGTCACTCTCACTCTGTGTGTCACTCTATCTCCATGTCCCTCTTTATCTTGGTGTCACTTTGTTTCGGTGCCCCTCTCACTCTATGGGTCACTCTGTTTCGGTGCCCCTTTCACTCTATGTGTCACTCTGTTTCCGTGCCCCTCTCACTCTGTCACTCTGTTTCCGTGCCCTTCTCACTCTATACGCCACTCTGTTTCCGTGCCTCTCTAACTCTGTGTGTCACTCTGTTTCAGTGCCCCTCTAACTATATGTGTCACTTTGTTTCTGTGCCCATCTAACTCTATGTGTCACTCTGTTTCCCTGCTCCTCTCACTCTATGTGTCCCTCTGTTTACGTGTCCCTCTCACTCTGTGTCCCTCTGTTTACGTGTCCCTCTCACTCTATGTGTCCCTCTGTTTACGTGTCCCTCTCACTCTATGTGTCACTCTGTTTACGTGTCCCTCTCACTCTATGTGTCACTCTGTTTCCGTGCCCCTCTACCTCTATGTGTCACTCTGTTTCCGTGCCCCTCTACCTCTATGTGTCACTCTGTTTCCGTGCTCCTCTCACTCTACGTGTCCCTCTGTTTACTTGTCCCTGTCACTCTATGTGTCCCTCTGTTTACGTGTTCCTCTAACTCTACGTGTCCCTCTGTTTACTTGTCCCTGTCACTATGTGTCCCTCTGCGTACGTGCCTCTCTAACTCTAAGTGTGCCTCTGTTTTACGTGCCCCTCTCACTCTATGTGTCCCTCTCACTCTATGTATCACTCTGTTTCGGTGCCCCTTTCACTCTGTGTCACTCTGTTTCCGTGCCCTTCTCACTCTATATGTCACTCTGTTTCAGTGCCCCTCTAACTATATGTGTCACTTTGTTTCTGTGCCCCTCTAACTCTTGTGTCACTCTGTTCCCGTGCCCCTATCACTCTATGTGGCCCTCTGTTTACGTGTCTCTGACACTCTGTGTCCCTCTGCTTACGTGCCTCTTTAACTCTAAGTGGGCCTCTGTGTACGTGCCCCTCTCACTCTATGTGTCCCTCTCACTCTGTGTGTACCTCTGTTTACGTGTCCCTCTCACTCTATGGGTCACTCTGTTTACGTATCCCTCTCACTCTATGTGTCCCTCTGTTTACGTGTCCCTGTCACTCTGTGTCCCTCTGTTTACGTGCCCCTCTAACTCTATGTGACCGTCTGTTTACGTGTCCCTCTGTTTATGTGTCCCTCTCACTCTATGTGATCCTCTGTTTACGTGTTCATCTCACTCTATGTGTCCCTCTGTTTACGTTTCCCTCTCACTCTATGTGTCCCACTGTTTACGTACCCCTCTAACTCTATGATTCACTCTGTTTCCGTGCCCCTCTAACTCTATGGTTCACTTTGTTTCCGTGCTCCTCTCACTCCATATGTCCCTCTGTTTACGTTTCCCTCTCACTCTATGTGTCCCACTGTTTACGTACCCCTCTAACTCTATGATTCACTCTGTTTCCGTGCCCCTCTAACTCTATGGTTCACTTTGTTTCCGTGCTCCTCTCACTCCATATGTCCCTCTGTTTACGTTTCCCTCTCACGCTATGTGTCCCACTGTTTACGTACCCCTCTAACTCTATGATTCACTCTGTTTCCGTTAACCTCTAACTCTATGGTTCAATTTGTTTCCGTGCTCCTCTCACTCCATGTGTCCCTCTGTTTACGTGTCCTCTCACTCTATGTGTCATATTTCTTACTGACTGTTTCCGTTGCGCTATCAGACCGTTAACTCTTCTATTCCTATGTGCTTGAATGTTTACATGCCACCGCTTCTGCCTCCCTATAACACTCTGCTCACTGTCTGTCGCTCATTCTCTATGACGCAGTTTCTCTGTTTTTCTTTGTCTACAACACGCAGCGTTTCATGTCTCTTTTCCTCTCACTTTATAAATCACTGTCCAAGATTCCCTCAGTCACTCAACCCTCATCCAGCACTGCCTCTTAATTTTAATATTAGATCTAGAAGAAATGAGTCAAGTGGAGTAACTTTAAAAGATGTATTGGACAGTAAGGTACAAATATTGCAGTCAAACTGTAAACTAGTGACACAACGTATTCCATTTTCCTACCAACATCCTGCTAATTGCAAAGCCCTGTTAAGGGTTTGGTAGCGGAAATTTAGAAAGAACACAGAAGAAGTATAAACATGACAATTGCGATCTGTATAAAAATAAATATCATATTCTATAGTCAGTGGAAAAAAAAAACTAGTTCCAACAACGGGAACAAACTGCAATAAGTTCCTTAGGTACGTGGAGGCACTGACGGCCGCTGCTGAGCCTGTAATCCGAGATAGAGATATCCACCAAGAAAAAATAGTATTGTTGACTGACGTCTCGTCAGTATTAGCAGCTCTAAAACAATGTAAAGATGGAGATCTCCAGCAATAAATGTACACCTTGACACGGGAATTAGCAGAACATCCATGGTTAGTTATTCAGTAGATTCCTCCCCACTACAATTGTGAAGCTGTGGACAAACTTGCAAAGTGTGGAGGAGTTTCCCCACAAACAGACCAGAGCATCACATCTCTTGAGCCAAAGATCATAATTAAAGCCAACTTGAGGAGGGAAACGGGATGATAAACACCGCGACTTCCAAAGGCTACTTCTACTATGATTAACCTAGAGAAGAGCAAGTTCAAATCCTAAGACTGGGAACTGGATATAATAGACTCGAGGGTCATTTTTACAACAAGATGAGGATTGCGACAGATGACAGGTGTCCATGTAAGGAGCATACCATTACTGTGGAACACATCCGAGAAAGATGCATGCTCAAACAGGAAATGAGAGAATAATGCTGGCCTCGAGAGACAGATTTGAGACGAAATCTGTGCGGAGATGTAACAGCCTTACAAACAATGTCCTTTGAAAGAGAAACAGGGACCTTGATCTCATGATGATCAATGAAGAAGGAGAAATAGTTCTGGTAGCAATGACGTGGGAGTCAATGATGGGATCCAAGTGGTCTTGGGGTAAGGTGTTCGCCTCAGGTGCTGGAGATCGCGGGTTCAAATCACGGTGCACACAGGGATTTTTTCACGAGGATCATACGCAAGAAATGTCCCCTGATCTAGGAGCAGTGAGATCATACACCCGTGGGCAGTGGCGTGCACGTTACAAATCCCTTGACAGTTGGAAATCAAAAAGAGTTGACTTAACGACCCCTGCTCGGTAAAAATTCTACTCAAATTATTCTAGGGATTTTCAACCCACAGAGAACATGTCGCAAAAAGGGGACTGTGTGGCTATTACGTAAAGTCTTGGTTATGTGGTTAGCGGAGCGGGGTCGATGCCGCATGATAAGCTGCGGGTCTACCTTGCTCTAATTTACGCTTCCACCACCATCAGTCCAAAAAAGGCAATCGTATATTCCTAACGGTTGGTAGCAGATACTGAGATTAACCTGACAAGTAACCAGCGGATTTTTACCCGTCAAAAAATATTAAACAAAGGAGGTCACACCTCACCACAACGTCTAACAACATAATTGAACTGATGATAGATTGATTGATAGTAATGACGTATATTGCTGTCAAACTATCCTCTGCTTGTCACAGTACAAAATTTTGGACAAACAAAAATTAACTTCAAACATTGAAAGCCCACTTTTATGTGTACACTTGCAGAGCCCTACAGAGAGACGCCGATTCGCAATTAAGAATTAACAGACAGAGGGAGGCGACAATTGTAAACTCAAAAGGATTCTCACTGCTGTGTCCTAGAGCAACTAGGCTGGAGAACGACTATTCATGTCGTACGATGACTTTGTATTTGTATTTTCAGTTCAGTTCAGTTCATCCCGTAACCCATCAGGTCGTTGGGGCACACATGAAGACATGAAAATCCCACGCCAACCCTCTCTGACCCGGGCTGCGACCGATCCGGTATAATAGATTTCGATTTTGTCTTCATGTGTGATTCTTAGGCTTGAAATCACCTGGCGGCGCCCATCTCCTCTCCAAGCTGCGGTGGGACAACATCTGTAAGTAACCTGAAGGAGCCAGTCCCCCCAGGCGAGTCATTGCCTCGTTAGCGTAGAGCCTCACAGTTCTAGTTGCCCAGTGTGTACCCCGAGGAGGTGAGGTTGGCTTGTGAGCTCACTTTAATCGGCAGGCTACTAATTTCACTTTTCACTCTTCCAGGGCAGAGCTAGCCGACCTCAGCGCCACTGGAAATGCGGCGCCAAGCATGAGCACACCTTACACCTTCCGGTCATGGCACGCAATTTCCAAGCAGGTCGTGCACACCAACCAAGGACGGTGCGCAATCCGTAGTGACGCCCTTTCCAACAACGCGTATTCTATTACACATGAAGAACAGATCGTGTATCTCCGAATTCCGATTAAATTCACACACATAGGCTTCCTGTAAATAGCGTAGAACGTGCTAGAAAATGATCGTCACACAACACCGCGCCCCACACATGAAGTGGAACGAACAAACCACACGAATATCGCAGACCATGAGAGCAGCTGTCGCTTTGTCGCCATCTTACCGGAAGTGTATTTTAGCAATGTTTATTTGTCTTTATTTTCATTGTTTCTCGCTTCGTGATTCCTTTATTGAGTTATAATAGTTGTATGTCGTTTGTTACAAATCGCTTTGTGGTTATTGAATGGTTGACGCGACAAACAATAATCAATAATGTGAATAAGGTATCATTAAACAAACAAGAAAAAGATGGGACAAACACAAATAAGTTGAGCAGTTGATGAGCGTCATTTTAGATAAATATTTAAATTAGGAGGACATTTAGCTAACTACGGAAGATGGAAACACATTAATTTGATTAACATTTGGTAAACAGCAAAAGATAAGAGATCATTAATTTGATTAACATTTGGTAAACAGCAAAAGATAAGAGATCATTAATTTGATTAACATTTGGTAAACAGCAGAAGATAAGAGATCATTACTTTGATTAACATTTGGTAAACAGCAGAAGATAAGAGATCATTAATTTGATGGATATTTAGTAAAGAACAGAAGATGGGAGCACATGAATTTGATGAATATTTGATAAACGGCAGAACATAGAAACTCATGAATTTGATCGGTTTTGGTAGAGAGCAGAAAATTGAGCACATGAATTTGATGGACATTTTATAAACGGCAGAACATAGAAACACGTGAATTTGATCGGTTTTGGTAGAGAGCAGAAAATTGAGCACATGAATTTGATGGACATTTTATAAACGGCAGAACATAGAAACACATGAATTTGATGGACATTTGGTAACCAATAGAGACGGAGCATATTCATTTGATGAACATTTGGTTGTTGTTTTTGTTGTTATTCCACAGCTGCTGAGCAAGCCTGCTCTTGGCAGCCCAATGACATTCTTAAATAGATAAAGGTCTTCTTGTTTCACTGCTCTGTACAGTGTGGGGGCAGTTGTCGGCAGTGCTTGTAAGAATCTTTTCCTCATGTCCACAAGTGCCTTGCGCTCAAATGAGTAGATGTCGAACTGTTTCATCCGGATGAGAGCAATGTCTGCACACGGGCAGGTACTGTGATGCGGTTCAAGTGGCTATTGACTCTGGTGTGTTCTGTTCGGAACTGAATGATGAGACTTTGATCTCTTTTATGTAATTTATTTAAGTCATCGTTACATTTTGGCTTGGACATTTTACCAAATACACTGCGATCTGTCGTTCCAGTCGTCTACCTGTTCATCCAGATTTCCTGGGTACTATTCTTAATAATTCGTTTTACTGTGTGGCTACTACAGGGTCTATCCAATTGTTGTTATTTCTAGGCTCCGGTTTTTGCCAATTTCTCGGCCATCTCGTTCCCATTATACCCAGGGATCGATTGCAATGTGACATTCATCCCGTGGGCAGTGATGATGTTGTTGATCGCCCTCCCCACCAAGAATATCTCATTTCCTTTGTATGGGGTGTTCTTCAGCGCCTCCGGAACCGACTAAAAATCACAAAATCCATCGGCAACAATTCGCCCAAGTCAAACTGTTGGTGCCAAATCTCAAATGCTGTTTTTATAGCCTCGGCCTCCACTTCATTATTTGAACAGTTTTTGCCGCAGGAATTACAAAACTCGTAAATGGACCCATCCTTGTATTTCATATGGATACCATACCCTGCAAAAAGGTAGATTTGAATGTTGATCCATCTGTGTAGACCAGGACTGCCGATTTTTGGGTAGCTTGAGATTGTCTCCAAGGCACATGTCTTGAGAATATTAGGTGTAGTCTCCTTGGTGGCTGCCTTTTCTGTCAGGTGTGTTTTTATGACTGACAGGCAAAGGGGGTGGTACATAAAAACTATTTTCCGTTTCTCTCTACTCTGGTAGATGGTGAATATGGCTTTTCTCTTCTGCTACATCCAGTGGGGACAATTGCTTCAGTTTTCTCTTTTGCTTCCAAATGTCTATTTGTACGTTATTTTAATTGTCATTTTCTTGTCTCTTGTATCTCTCTACCGCTTCAGTGAGGGCCCCCTTTCTGCTGATAACTAGCGGTTCTTTGTTGGCCTCTATCTCGCACGCCGCTGTAGGTGTTGATCTCATCCCCTCACAAATTAGTCTGAGAGCTTGATTCTGCGCCAGGTCAATAATTGAAATGTTATTTGTACTCACAGTGGTCTATATGGGAAGGCTGCAGTCCATTAGTTTAAAAGCTTGGTTCTTTTAGTTCTAACATTGCAGATGTGGCTGCCAAATTTCAAATGTCTGTACAGTGTTAATCCCAAATAAACTGGAGCATCCTCTTTTACTAGTAATTCCCCATTCCTTTTTATGTTAATGGCTTTATTTGCTTCTTCATGACTGCGGGAGAAGATGGTGTATATGGTTTTCTGTGTATTTATCTTTAGTTTCCGCAGTTCGCAGTACATTGAAATTGTTAGTAGCGATCTGTTGATCTTGGTTTTTACCAAAATGGGATATTTCTTGGTGGTCCAATGGTGAGATCATCAGCAAACAATGTTTTTGACACGTTTAGATGTTAAGTCAGGTCATTTATATAGAGGATGAAAAGGGTGAAGCTTAGAGGGGAGCACTGTGGCAGTCCTTCTAACATGCTTTTACTTGATGTTGCCCCAGCAAAGTTGGTATATGGCTCTGTTGGTCATGAAGGCCGTATCCATTTAATCATCTTTCCTTCTATTCCCATTTTCCTCATTTTCATCAAAAGGCCCTTCTTCCAGACTATGTCGTATGCCTGCTGTAGATCAGTAAACACTGCTAGTGTGCTTTTTCCATCTTGGAATTCATCCATCACACGCTGTGTAAACCTAATGCGGGGATCATCCATGCGGTGTCCATGCCTGAACCATGCCTGGTTTCTATCAAGGAGGTTGTTGCTTTCCAGTCACCAATATAATCTGTCGTTTAACGTTCTTTCAACCAGTTTAATAAAACATGAGGTGAGCGACACAGGTCTACAGCGTCCAGGTGTTCCTGGCTGTTTCCCTTTCTTCAGTATGGGTCTGATAGTTACTAGTAGCCAAAAGTATAGCAACTGTCCTTCGTCCCATGTTCTGTTGATAAACCATAAAAGTAGATCTTTCGCTGTTGGTCCTAATTTACTTGTCATCTAATTTTTAGCCTTTTCAGGTTCTGGTGCTTTATATTTTGTCAGTTCCCTCATCGTCCTGCTCAGTTCTTGTAAAGTGAAGTGATTTTTAAAGGCAATTATATTGGTGGAGACGATGTTATCTAGTAGTTTTCTTGGTTGCGCTTTATTTACTCTAGCGTAACATTTGTTAAAGATCTCAGCTTTCTTGGTGTTTGATACTATTTCATCCCCAGATTCTCTGGCCAGGGGTGTTGGATTTGACTTTCTCTAGCCCCCTTCAAGGTTCTCAGTAATCTCCACTCCTTATTCCCTTCTCTTTTTAGACCCAGCTTGCTACAATTTTTTCTCCAGTCTCCCGCTTGCTATGTTTAGTGATATATCTTACTTTTGCTGTCCATCTATTGTACTCTGTTTTGTTCAGCGTATTTGAGATTTTTCTCATTTCTATCTGTCCTCTCTCCTCTCTCTGACGGCTGCCTCCAGCTGTGGGGTTCCAGTACGGTTAATATTTCCTGTACGTGCCTTGTAAGATGCATGTTTCCTTGCAGCTGTTGAGATGGTGGCACATGTTTGAAAGCTGTATTGATGCCATCATTCTTACTTATTTGAGTAAACCCAGCATCAGTTTCTCGGCCATAACGGTCCCAGTTAGCCTTTCTGAAATTCCATTATGGTTTTCTAAAAATCATTCTATCCCTCTGCAGTGTTTCAATACTTGTTAGGATAAGGCGATGATCGCTTCTAATATCGTCCAAGACTTTAGTGGTAGTTTTATTTACCAGGTCAGTCGATACAAGTGTCAGATAAGGCCTGCTGGTGATACTGTGTACTCTGTGCTAAAGAGTTGGCGGGGTTTCCGGACTCTGGAGCAGAGTAATATTAGTAAAATTACACAGCTCTCAATCTCCATCTCCCATTATTAAACTGTCGGTATCCAAGATTTGGCATATGGGCATTGAAATCTCCCACCAATACTGTTTTCTTTGACGTAGGCTCAAATTTAGATAGACACGTTTTGGACGTTGGAGGACAGTAACAGTTATATAGTATGTATTTTGTGTTATCTTTTGCTCCATAACTTTATTGTTTGATGGTCAATATTTTCCACAGGATTGTTCGTTACAGTGGCTTGTGTATCATTGGTTATAATGTCCGTGTGCTTGTTGCATTCGCACTTATACTGTGTGTAGCCAGTAATGTTAATTTGTTTTTGTGAAAGTATTGTTTCCTGGAGAAGGGCTTTGTGGATTTGATAGTCTTGCGATGTTTTGGTCTGCTCAGTTGCATTGTTTTGTAATCCGGCAATGTTAAGCTGTAGTATGTTAAGGTGTAGAATGGTAAGGTTCCCCCTCGCTAACTTCTCGCACAGAGCAGATAAATTACCTCTGTTGTGCGGGCCTTATTAGCAGAGTCGGCGTCCGAGTTCGTTTGAAGAATGTTTATTGTTTCTTGGCACTGGCGTTTTGTGTGTTTTTCTGCAGACGTCTGTCTCCCAAAGAGCACACTGGGTGCGCCTTTCTCCATCAGTGATAAATGTTTTTGTCTTTGCCATTTCCTTCATTTGTCATTTGGTGGTTTAATGCGTCGATGGGGGGGGGGGGGGAGATTGGGGTGTCAGATGGGGTTCCCAGAGTGTATTCCCCGCTAACCACAGGTGCTCTCAGATCACACTTCTTTATTTTGTATGTAGGCCTCCATATTGGAATGATGAATTGCAGAAAGCGGAAGACGAAGTCTCAAATGCTAGGAACATGGCAGAGAGAGAACAATCTATGGAGGCAAATATCGCCCTCAAAGCCATCACGGCGAAATACAAAAGAACACTAAACTAAATAACAAGAGACAGTTGGAAAAACAAAACAGAAAGCCTTAATTTAGATAAAGAAGGGAACACTATGGAAGTTAGTCAGAGCCATGAATGACGAAATACCATTAAATAAACAAATTACCATCAAGCAGGGCGACAACATGCTTACTGGAAAAGAGCAGCAAACGCCTTTATAGAACATTATGCCATAGAGCAAACCACATTAATGTCCCTACAGACAAGCATACAGACATTAGTGAAGAACAAAAGAGCCACGACAACGTCAATATGGCACCAGAGGAGCACATGGTGGCAAAACTAACAATGAATGAAATGGAAGACGCCATGAGAACTTTAAAGAAAAAGAAATCGCCCGGAAAATATGGGGCAACAAACGAAATGCTGATGGGGTTGGGCCAAACAGCAAAGAGGAAGTTACTATCAGTCCTGAACCAAAGCTGGAAAAGGGGAATTGTACCGCAGGCATTGAAAGACGCTGTACTTATACCAGTACCAAAGAAAGAAAAAGATAGAACAGATCCAAATGGACACAGGCCTATCAGTCTACTGAGCTGTGTAGGAAAACTGATGGAGCGTATGATAAACAACAGACTGATGTGGCATCTGGAAGAAAAACACATACTAATTCCACAGCAAGCAGGCTTTAGACAGCACAGATCAACTGAGGACCAGATCACTCTCATAGCGCAGGAAATAGAGAATGCTTACCAAGAGAAAAAGCATACAGTAGCGCTTAGGGTGGATCTAGAGAAGGCATTTGACAAGGTGTGGAAAGAGGAACTTAAAGTCAAGCTACGAAGAAGTGAAGTATCTGGAAAAATGTACAGATGGATCAGCCACTACCTCGAAAACAGAACAGCCAGAGTTCCAAGAACAAGGGCAGATGAGCAAAAAGGTGACACTGGAGCAAGGAGTACCCCAAGGGGGAGTATTTGTCACCCTCACTTTTACTGGTGTATATAAACAACATTATAGAGAATATACCAAGAAGAGTCCACAGCTCCATGTTTGCAGATGATCTGGCTATGTGGAACTCTGAAGAAAATCTCACCGTAGCAAACAATCAGATGCAGCAGGCCCTAACATCGTTGGAGGAGTGGGCGAACTCATGGCTGGTCAAAATAAATTAAGAATAAAACAACATGTACGATATTCTCCCTTTCAAATAAACCACAGAACACCAAAATATGTCTTAATGGCAAATACCTGCGGCTAAATGACAACCCAAACTACTTGGGCGTCACATTTGATCGACACATGACATGGAAAAGTCAGATCGAGAGAAACCGATTGAGAGCAAGACAAAGAATGGCAATCATGAGGAAACTTGCTGGCACAAGCTGGGGAGCAGACGAAAGAATACTGAAGAAACTGTACACTAGAAGAGTGAGACCAGTTCTCGAGTATCGCATTGCCCATGGACAACAGCAGCAAAGGCGAACTTTGACAAAATTAGCAAACTTCAAAACCAAGCCATGAGAGTTATAACAGGAGGCATGAAGTCAACGCCAATTGTAGAACTTGAAAAGATTACAAATCTGCAATCCATGACCGATAGAAGAGACAGCAGAGCTCAGCAGCAAGCAGAGAAACTATGAAGACTGACAGACCATCCAATGCATCAGAGACTAAATAGATTTGGAAAAGGGAAACTAAAGCAGAGAAACTTTGCAGAAATAGCCAAAGCAAAGATGAACGAAGACCCTATGAACACCATAACAACACCAAAGACCATCCCTACTGTACGCAAACCTACCTGGAAGCAGCATATCATTCCGGATGTGGTAGAAAATATACCAGATATTAACAACATAAACAGCCAGGCAGAAAAAGAAAGAAGAGACATAACCTTGAGGTTCATAACGAAAAACTACGCAAGCATGGACTGGATCCATGCATACACCGACGGTTCTGTAACAAACACAAAACAGAACGGAGGGGCAGGGGTATTCCTGAGCCTAACAAATGGTAGAAAAATAGCACTGTCAGTGGCAACTGGAAAATACTCAAGCAATTTCAGAGCGGAGGCAGAGGCACTGAGGGCTGCAGTGGAAGAAATGCTGAAAGGCAAAAGAAATGAAAGCCAAATAGTCCTGTTTACAGATGCCCTGGCCGTAGTCACAGCTCTAAAAAGCCAGAAAAATACTGAACTTAATGATTTAAAAGCAGTACTCTGTCAACTATGCCAGCAGTCCGCAGTAAAAAGAGTAGTGGTACAGTGGGTTCCATTCCACTGTAACATCCAAGGCAACGAGGAGGCAGACAGACTGGCAAAAGAAGGTGCAAGACTACCACAACCAGATTCTAGTGTGACCTACGAATAGTCTAAAAGGCTTATTAGAGCCAGATACATGGCCAAAAAGGAAACAGAACACACTGGCTACACAATAAATGATTCCTAGTACAGACCACAACAGACTGAGGTACCACCTATTCAATAAACTGAAGATAGGTGGCACTGACGAATGCACTTGTGGTACCGCGAAAATGACCGCTGAACATCTGTTGCAAAACTGCCCGACATACGAGGACCAGAGAAAGCACACGTGGCCATCACCAGTGGCACCACTAGACAAGCTCTATGGCAGTGTCGACAGCCTCAGGATGACCGCTGCTTTTTTCGAAAAAATTCAGGTTGACGTTTGACAGCGTACGAAGAAGAAGAAGAAGAAGAAGTATGTAGGCTTTTTCCCTTGGCAGTGTCACGTCCTGCCCACTATTCCTTCACTATCTCCCCCACCCCTCCCAAACCACAACAGCTTCTACTTTCCAATGAGATCCAATGGCTCCGCCCCACCTCTCCACCCTTAGAGTCATAGAGTAGTCTGACGGTAGTGCAATGTCAGATCACCCGGTGCTCTCGCTGCAGCTGGGATGTTGGGCTAGGCCCAGATCCTCTACCCTACCATTATTGGATCCTTGGTAGAGGTCTCGTAGATTGAACAAAGAAAAGTTGTTTAGAAAGACAAACGACAGATGGGAAGAACATTTAACCCATTGAAAGGGGTTTGGGTTTGTAACAGCCAAAGCATATTTCACTCGTCGATGGGTACCGCGCTGTCACCGTCAGGGGTCCCAAACTGCTCCCTGCCTAGTTATACCGCCAGTTATACCGCTCCCGCGGCGATCCCTGCTCCCTGGATGTGAGCGGCTGTAGATTCGCATCAGTATCCATTTGATGTAGGCGGGACATTGGGCCCAGACCCGACATTGTCCCCGAATATTTGGTTAACAGCGGGTGGTAAAAATAAATTAATCCGATAGACATTTGTTAACCATTAGAAATTTAAAAAGCAGAACAATGGTGGCTTTAGGCATCTAACATGTAGAACTCAGCAGCACACACACAATAAACCTGACGAAAATGGCAAACAGTTTGTGTATTTGAAGACACATTTCTTGAATCGCGTATAAAGTCATCAGGACTGTAGGGACATATTAACAGAAGATATGACACATTCTAAAATCAATTCTTCAGAACGATCTTAGCACAACTATTGTACAGGGAAAAATAGTGTGTAAAGGATCATCAATACCAGGTATCGTATATGAATAAGTGTTTATGTGGTTCAATGGCTGTCATACCGGCCTTTTTACCAAAAGGCTCGGATTCAAACCAAGGGTAGGACTATGCTTAATTGCAGTCTTCTTCTTCTTCTTCTGCGTACACAGTCAGACAGTAACCATTATTTTTTCGAAAAAAGCGGCGGTCATCCTGAGACTCTCGCCACTACCATAAAGCTTGTCTTGCAGTTCCACTGGCAATGGCCACATCTGCTCTCTCTGATCCCCGTATGTCGGGCAGTTCTGCAGCAGATGTTCAGTGGTCATTTTACCAGTACCGCACGGGCATTCGTCGGTACACCCTATCTTCAATTTGTTGAATAGGTGGTACCTCAGTCTGTTGTGGCCAGTGCGAAGTCTGAGGACAACGACCTGCTCTCTTCGGTTCAACTGGTAATAGGCATCGTTTTTGGTGTAACCAGTATGTTCGGTTTCCCATTTGGTCATGTACCTGGCTTTGATAAGCCGCTTTGACTCTTCGTACGTCATACTGGTATCTGTTTGTGGTAGCCTTGCACCTTCTTTTGCCAGTCTGTCTGCCTCCTCGTTGCCTTGGATGTTGCAGTGTGACGGAACCCACTGTACCACTACTCTTTTTAGTACGGACTGCTGGCATAGTTGACAGAGTACTGCTCTTAAATCATTAAGTTCAGTATTTTTCTGGCTTTTTAGTGCTGTGACTACGGCCAGGGCATCTGTAAACAGGACTATTTGGCTTTCATTTCTTTTGCCTTTCAGCATTTCTTCCACTGCAGCCCTCAGTGCCTCTGCCTCCGCTCTGAAATTGCTTGAGTATTTTCCAGTTGCCACTGACAGTGCTATTTTTCTACCGTTTGTTAGGCTCAGGAATACCCCTGCCCCTCCGTTCTGTTTTGTGTTTGTGTTACAGAACCGTCGGTGTATGCATGGATCCAGTCCATGCTTGCGTAGTTTTTCGTTATGATTAATTGCAGTCAAAGGTTAACATTTGGTTGGTATCTAATGCCCACAATGTTTTGGTAACCCTTTTGTGCACCCTGAAAAGGACGGAACTTGTGGCAGGTTGCAGTAGCTTCTTGACATCCCGAGCGTGCTGATGAAGTGGACCGGGGTCCTGCAGGCGGTTGTGCAATGTTTGACTTGATCTGCGTGTCACTCAATTCGACGGGGATCACGTCAACCTCACCTTGTTAGCCAGACTGTTGCCCTCCACAACAGCACGTTTTCAGGACAACCATCGAGGAGGCCAGGTGAGGGTCTTCGCCAGTAATTTCTCATCACCCTGGCTAACATTGTCTGATCATTGTGTTTTGCCTGACCAGACGTTAGTGTAGTAGATCCCACTGTTTGCACTAGAGTTATTCTAACTATAATATTACCACACTCATCCACATCATTCATGACCCCACACAGCAAATAATATAGCACACAGCAGGTGGCATATTTATTATATAATACTCATACAACACTATCAAAGTGAGTGCAATGTGATACAAATAATTCAAGAATACATCTTAACTAATTATATACTCGGGATACCGTTTAGTATATAAGATCGTATTTCAGATAGTATATTATATAATAAATTGGATAGTAAATTAGATAGTATATTAGATGGTATGTTAGATAGTTTATTAGACTGCACATTAGATAGTATATTAGATAGTATATTAGATAGTAAATTAGGTAGTTTATTAGACTGTAAATTGTATAGTACATTTGAAAGTATGTTAAATAGTTTATTAGATAGTATATTATATGGTATATTAGATAGTATATTAGATAGTATATTAGATAGTATATTAGATAGTATATTAGATAGTATGTTAGATATTATATTAAATAGTATATTAGATAGTATATTAGATAGTATATTAAATAGTATATTAGATAGTATATTAGATAGTATATTAAATAGTATATTAGATAGTATATTAGATAGTATATTAGATAGTATATTAAATAGTATATTAGATAGTATATTAAACAGTATTCGTTAGTAGCCCCTTTCAGTCATCACAGACTATAGGATGATTCGACCTTGGAGTGATAGCTTTCTACTGTTTTGGGTTTCTTTCTCTTTGCGGCATTGTCGTTCCATTTCTCCGTGCTGCAAGCGCTTCATTTCAACCACAACGACGTGGCTCTGTATTGTACATCTCCATTTGCCTGCAGATTAGTTTTCCAATGATGCCAGACTAATGTCCAGTACCTTAAAATCACACTTACAAATCTTTTAGCCTTTACCGTTTTTGTCCGATTGTTCTTTTGTCATCCTCCAATTTTCCATAGAAAGTATCTTTTCGAATGCGACCATCTTCCACGCGGCAAACATGACCAATTCATTGTTGTCTTCACTGCCTAAGGAGAATGTACATTCTTGGGAGACCTACTCAAGAGTAAACATCTGCATGTGACTCCATGCAATTCAAAGAATGAGTTGCAGGCAATGAAAATGGAAGGTTTGTCATAGGTTAGCAAGCTTTCGCTACCATACAAGAGCATGCTAACAACACATGCAATGTAAACCATGACCTTGGTTTTAATTGACAGTTACTGGTTGCTGGTTTCGCAAACATGCCTTGTGAGACGAGCAAATGTAGCAGCAGCTTTGTCAATGCTACTGTCTATTTCTGGGTCTAGAGACAGCTTGTCATTTATAAGGACCATAGGAGTGTGAATTGGTGTGCAGCTGATAATTCATAATTAACGATGGTCAGCGGTGCAATGACATCTACTAATGATATGTAATGTTTCAGTGCATTTGCTTTGTTGAGACTTATTGTGAGACCAGTCTTTGAACGCCTGGGAGGGACGATCTGTCAATCTCTGAAGTATTTGCTGGCTGCGGATGACAATTGCAGCATCACCAGAGAAAAGCAAGTTCTGATGGTGACCTCGTTGATCTTCGTTTTAGCCTAGACCCTTGTATTGTTAAACTACCGATTATTCGACCTAGTTTGAAAGCAGATCGCTTCATTTGCGTTATCAGATGTATGTTTCAGTAGCAGAATAAAACATATTTTGTTCAGGATCGAGACTAGGACAAAGGATTTCGTAGCACTGATGCGAATACCAAATGGTTCTGGCATGATGCCATCAAATTTAACATTTTCTTGTCAAGTCAGTAAGTAGGTCACAAATTGATATGGAACAGCTGATAAATGTAGTTGGTAGTTTCCATAGATGTAATTAGAAGGCAGCAACATCAGCCATTGTGATTACTATAGGTAACAGACGCTAGGTGTCGCATGCATGTGCGCAGTTCAGATACAAAATGAGTGTAGAGTGTACAATCAAAGAGCATCATGCTGTTGTGTGTTTGTTTATTTTGTTTTTTACTTTGTTTTGTTAGGGTTATTTGGTACTTTTTGCAAAAATATTTTCTGCAAAGGATATTAGTAAGGAAATGCTTCCAAGATGTAAAAATTGTTTGTCGCGTAAAGCGGTGCATAATTGAGTGGATAAATATTCTCAAGATCTCTCAAAGATTGTTGATGAAGTCCGATCTTGTCGTCCTGTTCAAACTGCAATGAAGCATATGTGCAACGAGTTGCAGAGACAATTCTAGCGGACAGGTGAGTAACGATAAATAGTGTTGCAACTGAGTTACGGTGTTCACGTGGTTTAGACTACAGCATAATGCTTGATCCTACCATTCCTGAAGGCGTCTCTCGAAAGACGCAAAATGTGAATGTTTAGTGCCCATGTGAATGAGACAGCAATCCAAAGACTTCTATTGCATGTAAGGGCGCACTGAAATGTGTATCAATGGAAATTATGTTGAGAAATAAGGCCAATGTAATAAATGGTTTACAAGTTTGTTTCTCATTTAGTTTTTTTAAATTTTAAATAGCCATGTGTGACCTATTTACTGACTTACCCTAGAAGCAGAAATAATAAGCCAACTATCAGTTGCTGAGATCGACATTAATAGTCATAAAGAGTATAGTTTTAGTTAGTCGAAGAATCAAGGTCAATGCGCACGTTTCAACATATTAGTGCTCTATTCTTCTCCATATTTTAGAGGATCTCAGCACAATGGACGAACTGCGTATCACCGGCGAAGATGCCGTAATAAATAGGTTTGCTAGATTTTTAACAGCATTGTTTTAATTTTGTTTGGGCAGCCGCCGTTAAGCTTACTCTTTTCGATTTCCAACTGCCGGGGGGGGGGGGGGGGGGGGGGGGGTTTAATGCCCGACACTGTACACGGGTGTCCGATCTCTACTACCCAGAGATCCATGGAAATTCCAGACAGTTCACGTGAAAAAATCCAGGTCGCCACCGTGTTTTGGACCCGCATCCTCCAGCACCCTAGGCCGAAATCTTTTCTTTAGACCACTCAGTCCCCGTATTATGAAGTATCCGAATACACAATTCACAAGCATGGCGGATAGCCGAATTGAGGTCCTAAAAACCAGTTTGACGTTCACTGTAGAATTAAACAGAGACAGAACTTGAAATTGTAACAATTTATATCACCATTTCAGAGAATAGAAAAATAATCCAACTAAAATAATTATCTTTAGGACTTGAATCTTTAATATATATTTGTACGAACGAAGAATTGTACCTGGTCTTCTAACTAGGTGGCTGCTCCAAGGGTTTCTACATGTCACTTGACATCAACGAATGTCTCCCATGTCCGACGACTAGGTACCAGGATGAGAACTTTGAAGATAAATGCAAACCGTGCCCACCTGGAGGTGCCAAGAAACATACTGGCCTAACATCTCTAATCGAATGTTTCGACTACGACTTCTGTAAGATCTGCGTAATGTGTTGTCGTATTGTAAAGTCTAAGGGGAAGTCTGCGTGATGTGTTGTGGGCTGTCGTATTGTAAAGTCTAAGGGGAAGTCTGCGTGATGTGTTGTGGGCTGTCATTTGTAAAGTCTAAGGAGCGGAAGGGAGCTGGTCTGTGTGCTTGATGTTGGGGTGTTTTAGGTGTTAGATTTTTTGGTGTTGTGGTGTTTTAGCTGTTTGATGTTTGGTGTTGGGGAGTTTTAGGTGTTTGATGTTTGGTGTTGGGGTGTTTTAGGTGTTTGATGTTTGGTGCTGGGGTGTTTTAGGTGTTTGATGTTTGGTGTTGGGGCGTTTGATGTTTAGTGTCGGGGTGTTTTATGTGTTTGATGTTTGGTGTTGGGGTGTTTTATGTGTTTGATGTTTGATGTGGAGGTGTTTTAGTTGTTTGATGTTTGGTGTTGAGGTGTTTAAATAATTTTATGTTTGGTGTTGGGGTGTATTGGTTGTTTGATGTTTCGTGTTGGGGTGTTTTAGGGGATCGATGTTGGTGTTTTGATGCTTTATTTGTTTGTTGTTTGGTGGTGGGTTGTTTCACTGATTGATGTTTGGTATTGAGGTGTTTCAAGTGATTTATGTTTCATGTTGAGCTATTTTAGGGGATTGATGTTTGGTGTTGGGGTGTTTTAGTGGATTAATGTTTAGTTTTGGGGTGATTTAGTTGTTTGATGTTTGGTGAGGTGTTTCGGTTGTTTGATGTTTGGTGTTTGGGTGTCTTAGGTGATTGATGTTTGGTGTTGGGGTGTTTAAAGGGATTGATGTTTGGTGTTAGGGTGTTTTAAGGGGTTGATGTTTGGTGTTAAGGGGAAAGTTGGGTGGGGTGGTGATTAGTTGTTTGATGTTCGGTGTTGGGGTGTTTTAAGTGTTTGATGTTTTTGCTGGGAAGTTGTGTTTTTTGTGTGTATTTATTGTAAGTGGTTTAGGAACGTGTCCATGTGTGTGATGCTAGGCGACTTAGGTTGTTTTCATATTACAACGATTTTAAAATCTAAAGGACAAAGGGGTGTGTCTCTGTGATTGATTTTAATATAGTTTAGTTGTTTAGTGTTCTGTTTTGTGGTGTTTTAGTTGCTTGATGTATGATGTGTGTGTGCTTGGACATAAAATTGTGTAGAAATATTTTGCTGGGAGAGACTTCACACGCACGTCTGCTTAGAATGCAATGACGGCTGTACAGTTTACCATTAGATAGATCATTACAACTTGGTCCAAACATCCCCACAACTTGGTCCAAACATCACCACAACTTGGTCCAAATATGCCTACAACCTGGTTCAAATCTTTCCACAACATGGTCCAAATATCCTGACAACTTGGTCCAAATATCTCTACAGTTTGGTCCAGATATCTCTTGAAAAACAGAACGACTCTCGATACTAATACCATCGACAATGGTCAGCTGGCCGCCTCTTACGGTGCTCTAGTTGATATCTGGCCATTTAGGGGGCCCAGGAAATGGGATGGCTGATGGGCAGGCCAGAAGTGGAGCAACACTACCAAAGCTATTACCTAGAGAAACAAGAATAGACGGAAATTGCTACATCCAAGACAGATGAAATATATTTTAGATGCCCAGCAAAACCAGATCCCCAAGGACTCAATAAAGCAATTGAAAAGAAGAGACCAGAGTTTGATCTTTAAGCTGAGAACAGGTCATGCACTTCTCAACAAAAATCTGAAAAGAAGAGACCAGAGTTTGATCTTCAAGCTGAGAACAAGTCATGCCCTTCTCAACATACAGCTGAAAAGAAGAGACCAGAGTTTGATCTTCAAGCTGAGAACAGGTCATGCCCTTCTCAACAAACATATGAAAAGAATAGACCCACTGCGGGAACCAAACTGTAGATTCTGGCACTATCACGAGGAATCAGTGGAGCATCTTTTGATCTTGTGCCCAGAGCTAACTGTTTTGTGAGACCAGCTGCTCCCACCGCACCTCACCATACACAACACTCTCCATATCATCAACACCGTGGAAGACGTCTGCTTTTGTCCTGGAGGCATTCGGCTGTCATTAGCTACCAGCTCAAGCTAAAGGGATTATATTATCATCACCATCATCATCACCATCAGCATCACCATCAGCATCACCATCATCATCACCATCATCATCACTATCAGCATCACCATCCTCATCACCATCAGCATCACCATCAGCATCACCATCATCATCACCATCAGCATCACCATCATCATCACTATCAGCATCACCATCATCATCACCATCAGCATCACCATCATCATCACTATCAGCATCACCATCATCATCACCATCAGCATCACCATCATCATCACCATCATCATCACCATCAGCATCACCATCATTATCACCATCAGCATCACTATCAGCATCACCATCATCATCACCATCAGCATCACCATCAGCATCACCATCATCATCACCATCATCATCACCATCAGCATCACCATCATTATCACCATCAGCATCACCATCATCATCACCATCAGCATCACCATCAGCATCACAATCATCATTATCATTCTGTTTTGGCTTGAGCTTCATCATGTGCACCTAGAGAACTAGGGAAGAAAGTCTTGACGGATTTCCAAAGAGAGACTACACTGCCAATGAATAGCAGTTGCCCTGAAGGTGGCTGGGAATAGCTAACGGCGTAAGAAACAGGCCAAACAAATGCGTGCTGAAGACTTAGATGCGTTCGGCGCCCCCCCCCCCTCCCCCTTGATACAGAACACAATGCAGTACAAATGAATGTCAGGACATCGGGTACGGAGCACTAGACAAGTCCAGACATAGCTTCCTAAAATCAACACAGTCCATACAGACACACTTTGAAAGTCTCCGTATCAAGAGACGACACGGATTGATGCAGACCCCGGAGAGTGAGCTTCGTGAGGAACCTGCTTCCGGATATCATCTACCATATACAACGTGGAAGTCGCTGAACAGACTCCTGTGCAGGAGGAATGTGAAACGATGGGGATACACAGATGATGCCACATGTGACTGTGGCGCAATACAGAACCATGACCATCTGATAACCTCTCCCAACCTCCAGGAGACATGCGATAGATGCGACATGCTGGGGACAATGACAGGGCAATTCATGTCGCTGAATACTGGAGGCATACTCTATAACGTGGTGCTTGGACACGGAAAGTAAGTAAGTACAACCAGACTCATACAGTCAGATGCATGGATGACTGTCAGCTTTATATGTGTGGATGTCTTGATAAACAAGAAAGAAGAATGCGACTATTATTTATTGTTTATTAATTATTTTCCCAGGGGAACAGAACACATCCATCGTTTCAATACTTGGAACACTATCCTGCGTTGTGATTTTATCGGTAGTGCTTCTTATTTTCCGCAGGTAATTAGTGTGTTAAAGATATTGTTCTGAGAGAAATGTAGATAATGCAAGTGGTAAACTGTATTCTCAACTACACGGAAAGGATTGGCTCTGAGGGGTGGGTCAGTTGAGCTTTCGTACGAAGTGGGAATGGGATGAATCTGTAATAGACAAGGGCGCCACAGTCAGCTGGCGGGCCAGCTGAACTTGAAAAGTACTTTCAACATTCCAGTGGACCCACCCAACTATGTAGTGACGCTATCCCTAGTGTCATCCGCGTCAACTAGCATTCAACAACCAACACAAAGCTGGTACGGACAAAGGGAATCCGACTGCTAAATGTCACGTCATTTAAGTATTGACGAAGCAAGTGTTCATTAAGCACATTTACGGGTGCGGATGTTGGTGGTAGCAGCAAATGCTTTATAGTTCAACAGTCAATGTAGCCAATTGGGGATGAACGCAAATTTCGATTTCTTTTTTCCGCACAACAGCGATCGACATCTCCGTTGTCTGCTCGAGCTGCTGATTTTACCTTATCTTCCCCTTCTTCTTCGATCAACTGATGCTGCGCTTCTACCCCGGGGAGGTTCACGATCAACTGATGCTGCGCTTCTACCCCGGGGAGGATCACGATCAACTGATGCTGCGCTTCTACCCCGGGGAGGTTCACGATCAACTGATGCTGCGCTTCTACCCCGGGGAGGTTCACGATCAACTGATGCTGCGCTTCTACCCCGGGGAGGTTCACGATCAACTGATGCTGTGCTTCTACCCCGGGGAGGTTCACGATCAACTGATGCTGCGCTTCTACCCCGGGGAGGATCACAAAGGAGACCGTGTGTTTCAGGTTTTTGCCGGTCCACATCTCTTCAAACATGGTCGCTCACTCGGGCTAAACTGCATCTCTTTGGTCTGCACAAGTAAGATATTCCTGTAGAATGTGTGCTGGTGTTTGCTTAGGTGTTTTGCTATTGCATGTCTCTAAGACACATTCTGTGAAGATGTGGGCTTTGAGTCTGCAATGCCCCGTTCTTAGTCATAAGATATTTGTCTGCCGATCTCTGCCTAATTGATATATGCTTTTTTGTGTTTTGTATTCTTTGTGAAGGTCTCTCTATTCTGTTCTCACGGATCGTTTTATGGGTGTCTTTGCCTCTTTTTAGCTATGTCAATGGCGACTGTGCGTGCTGCAATTTTTGGCTATCTTGTTTCCAAGGACCCCAGAGTTGGCTTGATTCCACTGCAGAACTAGTTCTTTTGGACAGCAATTCAATGTTAAATTTTATTTAGTATGAAAGGCTATCTTGTTTTGGGCTTGATATTGCTAGTAGAACGTTCCTTTAGTCCATTAGAATGACCGTTTTCTTGTAGCTGTGTATTGGCTGATAAGAATATGTGTTCATCTCTCAATACACTGCAAATCAAGAGGAGGCCAAATCTCTCAATTAACTAATCATATCTCTGTTGTCCGCTGGAACTGCTGCTCGTCTCGCCACGAAATTGCTTCGAGGTTCGAGCGACTTCCGGCTAAACATAATAGAGCCATTCTTTCCTTCCAAGAAAATGTATGCAAGCGACAGAGGAGGTTATGCATAGGGATAGCAATTTTATCAAGCCATAACTGACACAGCAAAATAAATGGATTCAGGAATCCCTAACAGATGTTTGCGGTAAACGAAATATAGCAATTGACATGCAACACACCATTTGCAAAGATGGAGTAAATCCTGATGGGTTTTCATTCTGTTTTCTTCTCTTCTTCTTCTGCGTTCGTTCTCAGTCTCCAGCTACCAAGCCCTGAACAGGATTTTGCAAGTAGCAGGATGTAGTCCAGAGGATGAAATGCGTTGTGTCGCTAGTTTACAGCTTGACTGCGATATTTGCACCTTTCGGTCCGATACATCCGTCTTCGGCGGGTCGTGTGCTCTAAAAAAAAGGACAGTTTGAACATGGCGATCTCGAAATACTTAAGAAGGCCATGGTTTGAAGTAGTATCACAGTTTACAGCAAGGCTATGGTATTTTTACCATTTGGCCCGAGACGACCAGTTTCCGCGCGTATATTTGTGGGATTGTGTGCCTTCCCTATTCTCCAAGGCAGACTACACTAGTGCAAGCTATTTCCATTTGGAGGCAGACAGACTACACTAGTGCAAGCTATTTCCATTTGGAGGCAGACAGACTACACTAGTGCAAGCTATTTCCATTTGGAGGCAGACAGACTACACTAGTGCAAGCTATTTCCATTTGGAGGCAGACAGACTACACTAGTGCAAGCTATTTCCATTTGGAGGCAGACAGACTACACTAGTGCAAGCTATTTCCATTTGGAGGCAGACAGACTACACTAGTGCAAGCTATTTCCATTTGGAGGCAGACAGACTACACTAGTGCAAGCTATTTCCATTTGGAGGCAGACAGACTTCACTAGTGCAAGCTATTTCCATTTGGAGGCAGACAGACTACACTAGTGCAAGCTATTTCCATTTGGAGGCAGACAGACTACACTAGTGCAAGCTATTTCCATTTGGAGGCAGACAGACTACACTAGTGCAAGCTATTTCCATTTGGAGGCAGAAAATGATCTTGGTCAGCTGATGTTATTTGGCCATGTTGCAAGCAGCCAGATATGATTGGTTGGCTGTCTCCAGCTCATTCCCTGCTGCATCTTCGCCCACAGATATTAATGATGCTGATAATGATGTTGATAAGGATGTTGATAAGGATGTTGATAATGATGTTGATAATGATGTTGATAATGATGTTGATAATGATGTTGATAATGATGTTGATAATGATGTTGATAATGATGATAACGTGTGTGCATTTTTTAATTTTTTTTTTCTAAGATATTCCGCCAACTGAACGGGGATTTTATTAATTTACTTATATTGTCCGCCAACTTGGGCCGGTAAGCGACGCCAGGAAATGAAGTCACCTCTCTTGAGTCGTCAGTTGCAAATTGCTTACTTTTCGTGGACCTTGGCATCGATCACCCTGTTTCCAAAGTATACAATGCACCATTTGATTGTCTCAAGGAAAACAGTCATTCTAACAGGACTCCAGGAGAGTACTGCAAATAATCTCAAGGCCCAAAAACACGATACTCTCATAGCAAATAAAATACAACATCGGATTGCTGTCTCTAAAAACAGATTTAGTCTTACAGTGGATTCCCACCCAGTGTGTGATCCCTGGAAACGAGAAAGCAGATGAGCTTGCAAATGCCGGAACTGGGGGCACGTAGACTTCCCATCCACAGAGCTATAAAGAAGCAACGACACTCATCAAAAGATACATGAGGACAGAATGGAGAGACCAGCACAAAGAATACAAGCCAGAAAATGACAACATAGACTAACTTGGCAGAGATTGGCAAACAAGGATCTTCAAACTCAGAACAGGACATTGTAGAATCAAGGCCTACCTCCACAGAATGGGTCTCAGAGACACTGCCACGTGCGTTTGTGGAGCACCCAAGCAAACACGAGAGCATATCTTGCAGGACTGCCCTACCTATACAGACCAAAGTCTGGCCTGGGGAAGGGACGATGCTCGAAAATCGGTGAGGGACTGGAAAAGACCTGAAACGCAGTCTCCTTCGTGAATCTCACCGGACTAGAAGCATAGCATCACATGATCGATGAAGAAGAAGAATGAAGAAGCTTCCAAAGTTTGGCCACGTGAATGATCTGGATGCTCCGTTTCAATATGTCATTTATATTTTATGTTTCCAGAAGGTTGGGACTTATCACCAGTTGGTCTCGGGTTTTGTATTGCTCTATAATCGCATGTCTCCTTGTTTTTGTTGTTGTTGTTGTTGTTGTTGTTACGAATGCCCACAATGAGTAGGTTACTCTTATGTGCGCCATGAAAAGGGCGTTAAGTGACGGGTTGCAGTAGCTTTTCTCACATCTCGAGCGTGCTGATGAAGGTGGACCTCCAGGCGGGTGTGCTATGCTTGGCCTCATCTGCGTGTCGATCACTACTACGGAGATAACGTCGAACCTCACCTGTTAGCTAGACTGTTGTCCTCAACAACAGCCCGTTTCCAGGACGACCAAAGAGGAGGTCATGTGAGGGTCTTGGCCAGTATATTTCTCCTGACCCTGGCTAACATTCTCTGATCAGTGTGTTTAGTCTGACCAGACGTTAGCCTCATCGTCCCGTCAGGTGATGGTCTTGGCCAGTATATTTCTCCTGACCCTGGCTAACATTCTCTGATCAGTGTGTTTTGCATGACCAGACGTTAGCCTTATCGTCCCGTCAGGTGAGGGCCAGTATATTTTTCCTGACCTTGGCTAACATTCTCTGATCAGTGTATTTATCCTGACCAGACATTAGCCTTATCGTCCCGTCAGGTGAGGGCCAGTATATTTCTCCTGACACTGGCTAACATTCTCTGATCAGTGTGTTTATCCTGACCAGACATTAGCCTCACCGTCCCGACAGGTGAGGGCCAGTATATTTCTCCTGACACTATCTAACATTCTCTGATCAGTGTGTTTATCCTGACCAGACATTAGCCTCAGCGTCCCGTCAGGTGAGGGCCAGTATATTTCTCCTGACCCTGGCTAACATTCTCTGATCAGTGTGTTTATCCTGACCAGACAATAGCCTCACCGTCCCGTCAGGTGAGGGCCAGTATATTTCTCCTGACCCTGGCTAACATTCTCTGATCAGTGTGTTTATCCTGACCAGACAATAGCCTCACCGTCCCGTCAGGTGAGGGCCAGTATATTTCTCCTGACCCTGGCTAACATTCTCTGATCAGTGTGTTTATCCTGACCAGACATTAGCCTCACCGTCCCAGCAAGTCTCGTCACTCTGTTTCCTTACCTCGTTAAGCTCATCATGCTTTGTGAGACACCAATTCTGAGTCTATTTTATTACCTTCTTCTTCGTCTCCTCCTGAAAAGGACGTTGTGTTGTTATTTACAGCAAGGCTACGATATCTACATCTTTCGGCCTAACACATCCGGTTAAAACCTGGCCTTTTTGATCACCTAATTTGTCCTTCCCACTGTAATCCACATTCTCTTTGCCAAAAAACGCTGTCTGTTTTCAGGTCCACAGCTTGAAGGCGGAATAGCGTATTGATCATCTCTGGGTTCGTTGACCCGGATGCAAATAGTAAGCTATGAGTCGCTGGCTGCTGTCAGTCCATTCACTGTCCTGCGTGGTCGGCCCCATTTAGTGACTTTCATATTGCGTAATGCAAGTTGTGTTCAGACAAATTCCCCCATCCCAAAGTTTGTTCCGGAGTCACTTAATTCAACTTTTCGATGCATCTGTTTATTTGTTTGTCGTTTGTTTATGTCAATCTCAGTGGTCTGGAGGTAAGATGTCCGCTTTGACTGCTGGAGGTCGCGGGTTCTAATCATGGTGGAGACCGTGATTTTCTCACGTGGATTTTCTGGTAAAAATTCCTCCGATCTGTAGGTAGTGAGATCGGACTCCCATTGTTCATTGTCAGGCACGTTAAAAAATCCCTTGGCAGATAGAAATCGAAAAGAGTAAGCTTAACGGCTGCTGCCCGGACAAAAATTATAGTTACAAATCTGCTCAAATTATTGGTATCTTCCCCCAGGCCTAGTAAGCCACATGAAGTTGTCAAATACCTACTGCATATAGACGAAGCATTCGGCTACCTGGCAACAGACATTAACATGCCTGTTTTATACCCGGATTCGAAAGTATTGAGACGCGCAGAGACCAAAAAACACTCCAGCAGGGGGAGAAGTTCAAACGAATGCCTGATCACCCAATACATGACAGGATAAATCGCATGGAAAGAGGGAGATTAAAGAGAAACCACTTCATATAAAAAAAAAAAAAAAAATTGCAAGAGCAGACCAAATCATAAGCCAGGCAGTGGTTAGAGATCTAAAACAAACATCCCAAATCCCATAATGGAAAGATGCCAAGTCCCCTGAGATGGTAGAAACCACAGAGGGAATATAGAAAAAGGAAACTCAGACAGATTCAGCAAGAAAATTTATTACAGAAGAATATCTTAGGAGAGTATACCCACCAGAAACATGGATACACGTATATACAGATGGCTCATCTAACAAAGCAACATCCAATGGAGGTGGAGGGGTCTATTACAGACTAAGGAATGGAGAAGGAGAAAAACTCGAGAATTAACAACGGGAACATATTCCAATAATTTCCGTGCAGAGGCAGAGGCACTGGGGGCCGGAGCTGAGCTTGCAATCCAAGATAAAGAAAACATAGTATTCCTGACTGATGCCGCGTCAGTATTAGCAGCGCTAAAACAACACAAAGATGAAGATCCCGGGCAATGTATGTTCTCCCTGACACAGCTCTTAGCAGAACACCCAAGGTTGGTCATACAGTGGATCCCATCCCACTGCAATATTGAAGGCAATGAAAATGCAGACAAACTAGCAAAGAGTGGAGGAGCATCCCCACAAAGAGACCTGAGTATCACATATAATGAGGCCAAGATCATAATTAAAGCCAACTTCAGGGTAAAATGGGCTGATCAACACCCCGACTTCCGAAAAGAAGAAAGCTACTATAACTTAACTAGAGAAAAGCAAGTCATGATCTTCAGACTGAGAACTGGGCATAACAGACTCAAGGGTCATCTTTACAACAAAATGAGGATTGGGACAGATGATATGTGCCCATGTGGGGAGCATGTCATGACCGTGGCACACATCCTGCAAAGCTGCACGCTCACGCAGGAAAAGAGAGACCAACACCGGCCTCGTAAGACAGATATGAGACAAAACCTGTATGTAGACCAAATAGCCTTTCAAACAACGGTGCCCTTTGTAAGAGAAACCGGAACCTTGATCTGAGGATGAACGAAGAAGAAGAAGTATACCAGGATTCCAAGTATTTCAAGAAATAAGATTAAAACAATTCAGTAAAATTCTAGTTCATTGTATCTCATCAACTTCATCTACAATGAATGAAAGTATTACAATTGATCACATCCATATCTTCCTTTTAAACATACACCGACAAAATAACCATAATCGGATCTCGTCTTCACCAGCCAAGTACTCAATGAACCAGATGGCATACATCGGGAGGTCTATAAAATACCTGAATATATCCCTGGCGGCGGTGGGCGACTCCAGGTAAGGGCCGTTTATGTTGATCCATGATGGAAACAATTAGTGAGCAAGAGACAAATCGTTCTGATGATACAATTTGGGTTTTAAGTTTTGGAGTGCGTGCAAAATGGATGGATAGATATTGGTCTGCGTTCCCAGTAGTAAGAGGAAGGGGAAAAGAAGAAGAATTTCTTTCTTTCTTCTCCCTTCTCCTCCTTCCCCTATTCTTTTTCCTCTCTTATCTTTCTCCTTGCACTCACCTCCTTTTTCCTCTTCTCATTTCCCTCCTCCTCCGTCCTCTCTGCCATATTCGCATACTAATTTCCCACCCCCACCCCCTCTTCCATTTCTCCTCCTCTATCTTGTGATAATTCCTTCCTCCTCTTCCTTCTCTCCCTCATTCCCCTACTCATTTTCCCCTCACATCCTTCTCTTTCCACTCCTTCGTCTCTTTTCTGTGATGCTTTCCCTCCTCCCCCGTCCTCTGCTCTTCCTTTCCCTACTCATTTGTCCCGTCTTTCTCATCCTTCCTCTTCCATTCTTCCATCTCCTCATCTTTATCCTTCCACTCCTCTGTCCCCATCTCCTCTCTTCCATCTCCTCTCTTCCATCTCCTCAACCTTCTCCTTCCACTCCTCTGTCCCCATCTCCTCTCTTCCATCTCCTCTCTTCCATCTCCTCAACCTTCTCCTTCCACTCCTCTGTCCCCATCTCCTCTCTTCCATCTCCTCTCTTCCATCTCCTCAACCTTCTCCTTCCACTCCTCTGTCCCCTCCTCCTGCCAACCATCTCCTCATCTTTATCCTTCCACTCCTCTTTCTCCTGCTCCTCTCTCCATCTCCTCTCTTCCATCTCCTCATCCTTCTCCTTCCACTTCTCTTTCCCCTCCACCTCCCACTTTAACCTTCTAGTTCCATTCCTCTTTCCCCTAATGTCCCGCTATCATTGGACAGTTACCCAAATCCACCTGGCAAACAGCGAATCTATATCAACAAGCTAGGTTGTGTAACAACAAAGAAAACGTGTTTTGTTCTTGGACGCCGCATCTTGAGTCTCATGGCCACATACGGATTCCTTTGTTTATCCTTTATAGGTTCTTGTCCTCATTAGTGGATAGCAGCTGTTGAGCATTCAAACTTCTAGGGGTTGACATGGATCTATTGTCCTGCTCATGCTGGGGTTCAGAGCAATGAAAGAGCTGACATCGTGGATTTACATGCTTTCATCATGGGCACATTAGTGCTGGATAGAAGTGACATTTTGAAATAAATCAATGACCGCCGGCTAGATGAAGACACCGCCAACTAGATGAGGACAAAGCCTGCTAGATGAGGACACCGCCTGCTGGATGAGGACACCGCCTGCTAGATGAGGAGAAAAAAACATGAAAAAAACTAGTAAAAGTTGATTAAGGTTGAGCTTAATCAAAATTTTTAAATGGGTATGGTCAGATACCGCACCGAGACGAGAACACAAACAAAACCTACGTTACTACCAATAGGCCTTCGTCAGGGACAACAACACTGAACTAACAAATCAACATATAAGAAAAAATGGTCAACTCATCTGTTTCAGGTAGTAGACGCTTTCTGTCTAAGCGACCGGTTGTGTCAAGCGCTCGATTGAAACTGAAATAGGAGCGGTCAAACAAAAAGTGGCAGAATATGCCTGATAAGCCAAGCGTGGCCAAATAGTGGTCCAGATAGGAGAACAAAGAGAAGGCAATATAAGCCGGGAGGGCGTGATATTGATATAAGAGAGGGGGGAAGAGAACTGATGGAAGAATGGGGGAGGCGGGAGGGGGAGGTGGAAGACAAATAGATGGGGGCCAGTGTGAGGGTTTAAGAAAAAGTATGGAAGATATTAATACCATGTGGTTGGAGACAGCCCATACTAGAGATAAGTCTGTTCTCAAGGGCGAATCGATGACGATCGTCAGAGAAGCACGAAACTAGACCAGCGACACTGACGTCAGCCATACCCCGGTGCTCAGGACCATTGAAGTGGCTGGCAATTGGGGAACCAGTGCGGTTGCGGATGTCGTTGAGGTGTTGGCGGAAACGCTCCCGTAGTTCCATACCGGTTTCCCCAATGTAAGTCATACCACACTGGCGGCATATGATGGAATAGATGAGGTTACGAGATTTGCATGTGAACCCCTCTTTGATGAAGAATTCAGCCTTTGGAAAGGTAATGGAGCGAGAAAGGATGACATGAGGGCAGGTAACACAGCCACGTGAATTTTTGCACGATGAGGACACCGCCTGCTAGATGAGGACACAGTCTGCTAGTTGAGGACATAGCCTGCTAAATAAGGACAGTGCCTGCTAGATGAGGACACCGCCTGCTATATGAGGACAAAGCCTGTTAGATCAGGACACCGCCTGCTAGATGAGGAAACCGCCTGCTAGATGAGGACATCGCCTGCTAGATGAGGATACCGCCTGCTAAATGAGGACACCGCCTGCTAGATAAGGACACTGCCTGCTGAATGGGGACACCGCCTGCTAGATGAGGACACCGCCTGCTAGATAGGGACACCGCCTGCTAGATGAGGACACTGCCTGCTGGATGAGGACACCGCCTGCTGGATAGGGACACCGCCTGCTAGATAGGGACACCGCCTGCTAGATAGGGACACCGCCTGCTAGATGAGGACACTGCCTGCTGGATGAGGACACCGCCTGCTAGATGAAGACACCGCCTGCTAGATGAAGAGGCAATCCACAAGCTACACATCTTCGAAATTAAACGAGGTTCAAGCGGAGCAGGGCGCATGAAAGGACGGAGCAAGAGAGTATACAACCAGCGAGCTACAGGAACCATCAGTATCCATACCCTACGCTGTTTGCTGAGAGAGACTGATCACCTATTATGGGGATGCATGGAGTACAGTGACGTCTGTTCTTAGAAACAGAAACAGAACAGAAACAGAACAGAAACAGAACAGAAACAGAACAGAAACAGTCCACATTAGCACCAAAAATATATATAAACGAAAATAGCATTCGATTTGTTGACAGATGTGCAGCGGCAATATAAAGAAATTTTAACTTTGACCCCAATAGCCAATTGTAGATGTCTGCTAGGCGAATTCAAAATGCATTTCATCAGTAAACTATAAACTTAGTTTTCGTTGTTGGTGGTGGCGGTGTTGTTGGTGGTGTTGGTGGTGGTGTTGGTGATGTTGGTGATGTTGTTGGTGGTGGTGGTAGTGTTGGTGATGTTGTTGGTGTTGATGGTGGTGGTGGTTTTCTTGGTGGCGGTGGTGGTGGTGTTGTTGTTTGTGGTAGTGGTGTTTTAATTGTTGTTGTTGTTGGTGGTGGTAGTGTTGGTGGTGTTGGGGGTGGTGGTAGTGTTGGTGGTGGTGGTAGCGTTGGTGGTGGTAGTGGTGGTGGTGCTGCTGGTGGTGTTGTTGGGGGTTTTGTTGGTGGTGTTGTTGGTGTTGTTGGTATTTCTGTCGGTGGTGTTGTTGTTGGTTCTGTTGGTGGTTTTGTTTGTGGTGTTATTGATGGTGTTTGGTGTTGTTGGTGCTATTGGTGGTTTTATTTGTGGTGGTGGTGGTGGTGTTGTTGGTAGTGTTGGTGTTGTTGGTGGTGTTGTTGGTGGTGTGGTTGGTTGTGGTGTTGTTGGTGTTGTTGGTGGTGTTGTTGGTTGGTGTGTTGGTGATGTTAGTAGTGTTGTTGCTGTTGTTGTTGGTGATGTTGGTGCTGTTGTTGGTGGTTGTGTTGGTGATGGTGTTGGTGGTGAATACCATAATGTCGAACGTCACTATTGTGGTCACCCTGAAAAGGAGGTTAAGTGGTGGGTTGCAGTAGCTTTCCTCACATCCCGAGCGTGCTGATGAAGGTAGAGCTTGGTCCTCCAGGAGGTTGTGCTGTGTTTTGCTTCATTTACGTGTCGTTCACTACCATGGGCATCTCGTCGATCCCCCAACTCGCTAGCCAGTCTGTTACAAAATTAAGACAGCCCATTTACATGGTTAACTGTGTGGAAGTGAAGTGGGAGGAGGGGGGGGGCGGAAGGTATGGTTATTACATTTTGCCTGACGCCGACTAACATGTCAGATCAGTATATTTTGCCTGACGCCGACTAACATGTCAGATCAGTATATTTTGCCTGACCCCGACTAACATGTCAGATCAGTATGTTTTGCCTGACGCCGACTAACATGTCAGATCAGTATATTTTGCCTGACCCCGGCTAACATGTCAGATCAGTATATTTTGCCTGACGCCGACTAACATGTCAGATCAGTATATTTTGCCTGGCTCCGACTAACATGTCAGATCAGTATATTTTGCCTCACCCCGACTAACATGTTAGATCAGTATGTTTTGCCTGACGCCGACTAACATGTCAGATCAGTATTTTTTGCCTGACCCCGACTAACATGTCAGATCAGTATATTTTGCCTGACCCCGACTAACATGTCAGATCAGTATATTTTTCCTGACGCCGACTATTATGTCAGATTAGTATATTTTGCTTGACCCCGACTAACATGTCAGATCAGTATATTTTGCCTGACCCCGACTAACATGTCAGATCAGTATGTTTTACATGATCAAACGTCAGTCTCCTTCCCAACATAGTTATTCTACCATGTGTTTATTACAACCACAAATGAAACAAGAATTGCAGAATAATTAATACTCTGAAAGTTGATTAGAAATATAAATTTACCTTCAATTCATGAGTTTTGATAGGAAACAAATTTGAACCGCTCAGTTTCCGTTACACAAAATTGTGGACTTTACTTAGTAATAGAACGACTGTTTTGTTTTTACTATTAGTGTTTTTTTAATTAACCACTATTAAACAACAATTGCATAATAATTAATACACTGAAAGATTATTAGAAATATCAATTGTTACTCCATGACGCAATTTGCACGTATCGTGTTCAACGCGAGAATTGGTTCGAGAGTTGAGATGATCAATATTCTCAGACTATGGAAGGGAAAGTGGGTGATGGAGGAAGGAGATGGTCAGGGGTTGGTGGATTGAAGGGAGGAAGAGATGGCATAGTTGAAGAGGGAATAGATGGGTTGAGCGATGGGTGATGTGACGGTCAAGAGACGGGTTGGGTTAAAGAGGGTAGTGATGGGCGGAGGGATGACTGGCGTGGAAGAGGAGAGATGGACGCGTTGAAAAAGGTAGAGTTGGAGGTGCGTTGACTGGCGTAAATGGGAAAGAGATGGGCAGTAGAAGAGGGAAGGGGTGAGTATGGTGATGGGTGGTGTTTCTGTGGAACATTTGGACGGGTTAAGTGTGGAAGAGATGGAAGGATTGAAGAAAATAGAGATGAGTGGGTTGAAGAAGGAAAAGATGGATGAATGTATGTTGTGAGAGGAAACGAGATAGAGCAATACAAATATGATGAATTGGATTACTGCCGGAGAAAAGAGTTGACAATTCAACTATTATCATATTTATCCGATTCAACGTCTGGTATCCCGTACAGTTTTCTTTGAAACATAGGACCAATGCAGTGATTACGTCTGGTGAGCAAGCTTAAAATGATCACTTGGTTTTTCCCACAGAGCTGATAGCGGGGACGTTTATGAATTGACCTGGGTTGGTTTTCTCTCCTGCTAGTTGAAGACAGATTATGTGTTTGTAATGGCTGTATACCTTCCACTTTTCTGTAATTGTTCTGCCTACCTGTCAACCAACCAGTGAATGATTCTTCTTTGTCTTCTTCTTCGTCTTCTTTTATTTTTTGACGCTGTGTTGTAGTTTGCAGCACAGCTGCGATGTGTGCGCTTTTCGAACAAAATTGTCCTTCAATTCAATGAAGGGTAGAACTCTTCAAAAAGGAAAGCTGACGTCGCACCCAACATGTACTAACCTTCCGAAGATGCAGATGTACATTAACAATAGTGCTTACCGTATCCGGAGAAAAACATGCCCCTTGTGCAATTTCGCGACAGGTTATTCGCCGATTTTCCAGGATAAGACGTTCCACAATCTGGATATTCACAGGAATGATTGGTGGGTTGAGAGCCACCACGGTCGGGATCATCACTCACGGATGTACGGCCTTCTCTAAACCATTTACACCATTTAAATGGTTTACTGCGAATGAGTGTCTCATCACTGCATAGTGATTGCAGTCTTCTGTAAATTTCCGCAGGTTCACAAGAAACTTCATCACAACACGTTGTTTGATGCGAGCACTATCAGTGTTGTCCGTCATTTGTATGTATCCGGCATGTGTCTGGCCCATTAAAATTGAGCCACATAACAGTAAGAGGACACAAGTGCCCTTAACTTAGGATAGTAGTTTCAGAACGCTATAATCCATTCAGGTAGAACTAGAACAAAACGCTCCGGATTGATTTGAAAGCCCCTCCTATGTTAGAAAAACGCTTCTTCCTCAAGACCAGATAAATGGAACACTTTGTATGACAATAGACAAATAACAAATACGTGCAGATACCATTTCACAACATTGCGCTGGAAGGAAGAGAGCTCAGATGCTGATGGATCCATAACAACAACATGTTCATCAAAAGTAATCCATATTTACTTTTTCCAAGCTTTTTATTTAACTTGACATGACCTTTGTCTGTTTGCGGAGACTTCTATTTCTCCTAGATTAACCAACTTCCCATAACCTAGAGATCTGTAATTTTGAGCACTGTTACTACTATTGTGACCTGTTAATTCGTCAAATTTTGACGAATTTTGGATAGGTCATTCAAAAGCTTGTACCGAAAAACGTTCTTAATTCTTAGTCGACCTGTACTTCTACATGAGCAGATGCCCCTGTGCAGGTCTCAGCTCAGGTATGAGCTGGATGTAGCCTAGAAAAAGATTTCCTGCTTAGCGGGCTAGGTTCGAGCAGCTTAATACTCCGCTGCGTTGGAATAATCGCTTACGGAAGATGGTTAACCGATGTGCGAATTCATCTTAATAGACTCAAACACTAAAGCAAAGTAGACCCACAGCCTGTTAGACGCCACCTATGCTGCTCTACACAAACCACTTAACAATTACTGGTGTTATGCCGTGTCACACAGTTAGTCGCCTCTTACGACATGCTCTCTCTCTCTTAAGCAGTGGTCCTATTCTTATTCTTGTCATACAAAAAGACCCGCAGACCACTTGTAGGTTAATTTTTTTTAACGAGATTTGTCTGTTTTAAAACTATTTTCTAATATTTTCCAGCGCATGATCAAGAGACTGGCTCCTTCCTACTCCATATGTCCATATATGATTGACAGCATGCAACCTTTTACACAGGACGAAACATTGGAGGAATCGTTGGCTTTTCCCAGCGGCCCGCCAAAAAAGAAACAGAAAGACAGAATACGGTTCGCATCGATAGCGAAGTGGACAAATGACTCCAGTAGTAGTTTGTTAAGTGACTAAAGTCACGAGAGTTAGAACATTGTTCTTTGTTCTTAGTTAGACCCGTTCTTTCGCCAAGGGGTGGTCGTCCTTGTGCGGGTCCCAACTCAGGATCCAGTCGTTTCTGTCACTGGCGTCTGTCTTCCAGTGGGATAGTAGTTTGTCTGTTGTAGGGTTGCGTGTGTTGTGCTTTTCAAGTGAATCTAGCCAGCGAGTTGAGGCCTAGGGCCGAAACCGTTGTCTCTTTTTGTCGCACCTGTAACATGTAGTGGTTATTGTACTCCGTCTGCCGTCTTGCCTTCTATCTATAACATTGATCAAGTGTAAAAACAACATTTATAGGTATGGCCAGTTACCGCTCTAAGACAAAACCAGAAACAGAAACCTATGTTCAGTCAATCAAAGCCAGTCGCTCATCTCGGTGCTAAGGCCATTGACAACATTCCGCCAGCGAGCACGGTCCTGACCTGCTCTTTCTGCCACTCTCCAGGTGTAACCATCCAGCCAGCGAGCACGGTCCTGACCTGCTCTTTCTGCCACTCTCCAGGTGTGATAATTTCATTCTAGTTCCTTCTCACATTCTCTTCTCTGCGTATTTGTGTTACCTCTCTCTCTCTCTCTCTCTCTCTCTCTCTCTCTCGCTTTCTCTCTCTCGCTCGCTCTCTCTCTCGCTCTCTCTCTCGCTCTCGCTCTCCCTCTCTCTCTCTCTCTCTCGCTCTCGCTCTCTCTCTCGCTCTCGCTCTCTCTCTCTCTCGCTCTCTCTCTCTCGCTCATTCTCTCTCTCTCTCTCTCTCTTCCCTTGAGGATTTCATGTAAGAGTCTTTCTGGCTATCTTAGACTGTGCCTTCCACAGAATTTGTCTTATCCAACCCTATTTTCTTCGCTTAATCTATTGTTCCAATGGATGTTGTTGGCTTCTTTCCCAGGTCTTCATTCCCCACCCTGTCCTGCCACTTTATGAACATAGGTCTTCATTCCCCACCCTGTCCTGCCACTTTATGAACATAAGTCTTCATTCCCCACCCTGTCCTGCCACTTTATGAACATAGGTCTTCATTCCCCACCCTGTCCTGCCACTTTATGAACATAAGTCTTCATTCCCCACCCTGTCCTGCCACTATGTGCCCATTATCCTTCGCATGCATCTGTGAACAGATAGAAACCAACGCTACTTGCCATAAAACATATCCCTCATTTCAGTTTGGGGTAGCTATACTGTCATTCTACTCTTCTTGTGGAGCCGTCAGAATAAGAAAATGTGTGTCTGTTTACCATCCATACCGAGGTATATGAGTAGCTCATTTGTATTGTGTTGAACATTGCTGTTGTTTAATGTCCACAATGTTCAAAATGATTATGCTTACAATATAATGCCAACAAGCTAAAAACTTTGGCACAAGCGATGATTGAGGAGAAATATAATGCCAAGGAATTGACACTTGTGGGCACAGTTGGTTCAGCAGAGGGGGTAAGCCAGAACGGGGAAGAAGGTATATTTATAAGAGCCATTAGTGGAACACTAACAAAAGAGGCTTTCCCAACTAGGAAGTCGTCCACAAAATTCAAAGCAGTATCTGTGGCCCTCCTGCGAGAACTGAGAATAGAGACAGAAAAGCAACTACCAATACAAGTAGTTATCTTCACAGACTGCAAATATATAATAAAGGCAATACAGAAAACTAGCAACGAACAATTGTTATCAGAAATCAGAGCAGAACTAGAAAAACGGAGATTTTCAACAATAACCGTCTAATTGCTGCCTTCCCACTGAATCACAGGAAATGAGAAAGCTGACGCTCTATCAAAAGATGACAGTAAAAAAAGCACAATTTAATCATTAAGAAACATACAGAGAGATCAATAGTATCATTGTAAATCAGTATATACACAAATAGAGAGAAGTCATGAACATAAATACTAGACTAAACCCAATTCATCAACTCAAAAGAAACAAACGAACTATCACATTTCGCCTGAGAACTTGTCACTGCAGACTACTAGAACATCTATACCGACATAAGATCTCACACACCGATGATTACCCATGTGGAACAGGGTGGCCATAATCCTGAAAACGTTCTACAATTATGCGCACTTACAGCAAAATTAGATGCTAGACATGACCAGAGAACGCGGAGCTGAGTCCAAAACTATCAGGCATATGCTCCGACCTGGTGAAGACTTCATCATGGCGACTGGACTATAGACATAGTATGACCAACAGATTCTCAACGCAAAGAAGAAGAACAACAACAAGAAAAAGAAGAAGAAGAAGAAGAATGTTTACTCTTTTATTTGCCCTGAAAAGGACGTCAACTTGCGAGTTGTAGTAACTTTCTTTTACATTCCGTGCGTGCTGATAAAGGTGGGCCGTGTTCCTCCAGGGGGTTTTACTATGTTTGGCTTTATCTGCGTGACGCTAATTACTACAGAGATCACTTCGATCTACATCCCGTCAAACAGACTGCCTTAAAAACAGTCTATTTCCAGGGAACGCCACATGGAACAGAGATAGTGGTTTTGATCAGTATATTGTGCCTGACCCTGACGCGATGTCCTGGTCAGTATGTTATGATGGCCGGTCTTGCGTCTCAGTTCGCCTCGGTTGTTGAACATAATATCAGTTTGCAGTGACCAAATCGAAGTTTGGATATTGCCACGTGTTCCTTTCTTTGCAAGGAGAAGTTCACTATCTATGAGGGTTATTGATGTCTTTTGTCTCTCCCGCCTAAATAAAGATTAATGACGTCACTCGGCAGGTCATCAACAGCTTCACGTATCTGTTCTATGCCATCAGCAACACACTCTCGCTCGAGAAGGAGATAGCCAGTAGGCTTGGCAGGGCGAGTACCGTCATGGTCCGCCTGACGAAGAGAGTCTGGGAGAACAATGCACTGTCTCACTACACTGAGGTCCGGATCTATCAGACCTGCGTTCTTGGCACTCTTTTGTACACTAAGCAGGAACGGCGGCCCAACACCTTTCTCATGAGGTGTCTACGGCGTATATTGGGGATTGGGTAGCAAGAGAGAGTGCCACATAATGTAGTCTAACAACGAGCAAACACTCACATCGCGTACTCTCTGTTGAGCCAGCGACCCCTTCGATGATTGGGGCATGTTTAGCGTCTTGAAGATGAGAGGCTACCAAATGCTATCCGCTGTGGACAGCTGACCATTCAAGCTAGAAGAATCGCAAACTGCAAATTCAATGACGTATGCAAGAGCGACATGAAGTCACGTGACATCCAATCCCAGGAAAGGGAAACAATTGCTCAGGATCGAGCTGTTTGGAGACATTTGGAAGGAGCAAAGTTGCTGCTGACGTTCGTAGATGCCTTCTGGCTACAGAGAAAAGATAAAGACTGGAGAGGAACACACCGGCAAGCCAGCCTTCTCAGCATGGTTGTACAATCTGGGGCAGGGACTGTCGCTCGCGGAACAGCCTTTACAGCCATAGCAGACAGTTTTGAGCTACAGGAGGAAAAGCTGGACAAAACTCACAGACCGCCACGCGCATCGTTTTCAGAGACCGACACGCCAGGGATGATAATGATGATGATGATTATGCCTCTGAGATTGATTTTTTAAAAATTAGTATGCTTATTCCTTCACATTTTACACTTTCTTCAGATTAGCTTTCTCTCTCTTCCTAACTGACTTAGTGTGTCTGCCGCTTCATGTCATGTATGTCACAGTGAGTGAACAGAGAAATGGCGAACCAGAACATCAGAGATTCTAGCCATTATTTGTGTCCATTTATGTCATCATAATCTTCATCATCTTCTATCCTATTGCGTCGTTATACGTTGTGGGGAGGTGAAGTTTTCTGTCGTGTGCTATCTTTGTCACCAATTTTGTTGCCACTCCTTGTTTCTTCGGTGTCTCATTGATACCATCTATCCGTCTTGTACGTGGTCTGCCTTTTGCTCTGTAACCTTGATGTCTGGTATTGTAGATATGAGCAGCTGGTAACTTTGGTTGTCCAAACCATTTTATTATCTGCCTTTCTATGTATTCCATGCACGGTGTTGCACTCACCTTCTGTCTGATTACTTCGTTTCATACTTTGTCTAGCCTTGTTACCCCGACAACCTTTCTCAAAATCCTGAGTTCACCTACCATGATGTTTCTTTCTTGTGTCTTAGTGAGAGTCCATGTCTGAAACTGGTAGCGAGGAGTTGGTATAAAAATACTATCTCTCTGTTGTCATTGGAATGTGTGTGTATGTCTTAGTAATAGTGAGAGCTGATAGGAAACCTCATTAGCTTTCTGTGTTCTTGATTCCACCTCTCTATCAAGCCTTCCATCTTATGTGATATGCCCAAGTATATGAATTCTCTGAGTTATTTTAAGTTATGTGCTTTTTACCTGTATATTTAGTGTTTGCTCTATTCTGCTTATTTTCATTGTCTCCGTCTTTTCTGTACTAATCCTCAAATGATATCTATCGGAGGCATAGCCAAGGGCATTAAGATGTTTTTGAAGTTTGTGTTTATCTCAATGACAGAGACTATGATCATCTGCAAAAAGGAGCCCATTCATTGTGGTGGTTTCTGGTTATGCTTCAATTGTTTTTTTCTCCATGTATTCAATGAACAAAAGTGGTGATAATACACATCCCTGTCTTACCTCTGTCTTAACTGCAAACCAGTTAGTGAGTCCGCTTGGTGTTCTCACAGTACTTTTACTGTTTTTATACATTGTTATTATAGTTCTCAATAATAGTCCTTGCACTCCATAGTTTTTCGGGATCTCCCATAGCTTGTTTTTATCCATTTGGTCAAAAACTTTCTTCTGGTCTACAAAGACAATGTTCTGTTCCCGATTAAATTAAATAGTTTGTATACAAATCCTCCTTAAAGTAAATAGGGCGTCTGGTCCAACCTCTTCCATTTCTGAAGCCAAACTGAGTGTCACTTAATTGTCTTTCCACTATTGGTTTTGTTCTGTTTCCTAGGATCTTCGGGTACATTTTACTTAAATGGCTCAAGAGAGATATTCTCATGTATGTTTCACAGTCTCTGTTGTTTCCTTTTTTCATCCAAATGTGTATATTCATTGATTCTTGCCAGTTCTCTGGAACTTCCATCTTTGTCCATGCCACATTCATTATTCTGGACAGCCATTTTACTCCCATGTATCCGTATGCTTGCACGGCCTCTATTGTAATACCGTCTATTCCTGTTGTCTTATTTCGTGAAATCATTTATTTTTAACATGTATGTATTCGGACAAAAAGTGATTTCAAATGCCCAAACTGTTTAGTGCAAGCTCGAAATAATACTTAAACCATGTCATTGTTTAATTCTGCTACATCAAAAAGTATTCCGTTAAGTTACACTTCGAGTTCAGTTAAATGTTTTAAATTGTGCTTTTATCTTTGATTTTAAGTAAAAACTTTATGATGCAATAAAATTTACGCACTCAATTTGAATTCATTTACGCTTTAAATCTCCAAAAGTAATTAATTTCTGTTGGTATTTGCGTTTCGTTTCATTTTATCCTTTTTATTTTTCTTCCGAGCTAGCTGGCGTAGGTTAGTTTCACTCTCAGCACCTCTGCACCCACAACGTTGTCAATTTTCTTGTTGAACCATCTCCGTGCCATCATCTTAATCCATCTATATATTATTTCTGTATCATTCTGTTGTAACTTTTCTTCAATTAATGTAATTTTTTTATTCCTTGTTTTCTAACCTTTATCGTGTGAGAACTTGCCAAAAAGATGAGAATTGACTTCTGAATTTCGTGTTTTATTGTATCTCTAATTATTATATCTTTATTTATGTTCTACAATTCTACTATTACCATTTTTTATGTGAGTACGTTAATGACTACTACTATTATTACTGTTATACTAATACTACTACTACTACTACAACTACTACTACTACTACTACTACTACTACTACTATTACTACTGCTTCTAATACTCTTATTGATACTACTGCTATTACTACTATTACTACTACTACTACTACTAATACTATTATTATTACTAGTACTACTACTACTACTACTGCAGTTATTACTACAAGTACAACTTTTACATCTTCTACTACTATAACTACTACTATTACTGTTACTACTACTACTATTACTACTATTACTACTACTATTGCTATTACTACTATTACTACTATTACTACTATTACTACTACTATTACTATTATTGCTACTACTATTACAACTACTACTATTATTACTACTACTACTACTACTACTACTACTACTATTACTACTTATACTATTATAACTATTACTAATACTATTGCTACAACTGCAACAACTACTACTAACTATTACTACTACAACTATTATTATTATTACCACAACTACTACTACTATTACTACTACATCAGTTCTCCTTCCAACATGTTCTTTATTGTTACAGTTTTCACTAAAGCCATTTTAGCAATGTTCCTCATCAGTTTGTTTTTTTTTAGTTTTTTTTTTGTAAACTGTTTGCATCTCTGTAATCTACTGGATGAGGCACGGCGCGTTCCACCTCTTTCCACTTTCTATGTGATATCAGGACGTATTAACCAGTGCTGAATTCCTGTTTGCGTCTGTATGTACCTATACTAGTTATGGCGTTCTCAAAAGTCAACCCAACCAAAGTACAATGGAAGGGTTTCGCCCTGAGGGCGCGTGTGAAAGTTGTATAAGAGTGTGATTGGCCGACAGAGTAAAATTAAACAGAGTGTGGGGTAAGGAGGGAGCGGAAGATGTATGTATCTCGCTTGTCAAGAACGTGTTGTGTTCCTTATCAGTTCTACTCCAAACATGGTCTTGCACTGTTCCAGTTTTACTAGCATCATTTTGATGGTATTCCTCATCAATTCTTTTCTCAAAATCTTGTTCGCCCAATTTACCCGATTCATCCAAGCATTTTATCTTTCCATCTACATGTCAAACATAAAGACATCAATGCAGATTCACTGACAGATAGACTGTATCCCAGCAGTTGCGGGGATGAAGCAACAGATTTACATAATGTCGTTGCTAGCCACATGGACAACCTTCTTTAGGAGAACATAATGACATGCTTGTAAGGTCGCAGTTGGCACATTCTTTGCCTGCCGGGTACCACTGGATCGATTTATTTCACCCCCGCAATGTGCCACCACATACTACATACACCCACACACACTACATACACCCACACACACTACATGCACCCACACACACTACATGCACCCACACACACTACATACACCCACACACACTACATACACCCACACACACTACATGCACCCACACACACTACATACACCCACACACACTACATACACCCACACACACTACATACACCCACACACTACATACACCTACACACACTTCCTACACCAATACATACTTCATTCCGACCACTAACAACCAAGTTTTACTACTATAGACTACGCCCTGCTTAGTTTAAAGACATCGAACCAAAAAATTATAGTCCAAAGTACCAATGCGAACGTTCATAGTGCCGGAAACAGTAGCTCCTTATATGTCTTCAATCTGATAGTGACGTTGTTCCAAAATGTTACATTTACTACTACTGGTTTCATCCAGTGTTGGCTGACGTCATAAAATGACGCTGCCTTGAGTTGGTATGCCAGAAACTAACTCAGGCGTGACTCTATTTCAAAACATTCTCATGAACTGTCTGAAGAGCTTTGACACGGGCTCCCGAGCCAGCGGCAAGTGAACTCATCGGGCGGAGCTTCTCAACGGGCGAGTTTTGGAAACGTCAGAGGGCGTTTTCGAAAGTCATAATTATTGAAGGAAGGGGGTGGGTTCGGACAGGGGGTATTTTTGCGTATAGCAAGGGAGGAGAGCCTCGTGATTCCGGATCGTGTCAGTATATCATCATCATGTAGCATGTCCTTTGTAGAACGTCGCTCCCATCACAGTCCGTCTGAAAGAAACTCGTTCCCTTGCCAAAACACCAGCTTCCGCCACTGTCATACTCAGGCATTCCTGGATATCTTGGTGCCATCGTCTTCTTGGTCTACCCCTGCCTCTTTTGCCTGGCACCATACCTTCCATCACCGTCCTCTCAAGACCGTTGTGTCTCTTGATGTGACCAAAGTATTTGCATTTTCTCGCCAAAATGGAATTGATAAACCAGTTCTCCTCTATGCTCAACTCTTGCCGAATGTCTACATTTGTTCTTTTCTCTGTCCAGGGTATTCTGAGAATCTTTCTGTAACATTTTGACTCGAAGGATTCGATTCTTTGTCTAGAAGTATTGGTAATCGTCCATGCTTCACAGCCATAAGCTGCCACAGGAAAAACACAGGCTCTCAAGACTTTTACTTTTATCGTTTTGTTGGTGCCCTGCCATAATTTCTTCAGGCTGTTCAGTCTCTGCATTGCCATAGCTAGTCTTCTTCTGATTTCTTTCGAGCAGTCACCATTTTTGTCAATTCTGGAGCCCAGATTTTCAAACAAAATGTGTAACCTGTCAGTATATACTTACATTAAATGTCCTGAGCAACACGCCAGACATCATACTTCCGAAGTTCAGCCAGGTAGATTGTAGTTCTCCCTCTACATGTCATTGATATTGCATGTTTACAGAAGACTTGGGCAGCTCATCAGGTGGTTCGGGTCATACGTTGCTCTACAGTCGCATGTCTCATCATTAGTCAGTCCCTTGATCCTGGTTCACATCAACAGGCGAGCTGTTCTATTATCCATGCTGCTCAGGTAGTGAAAGGATTGGCCGCCTGAAAAGTCGTTTCCAGGGGGACGCCTGATTGGTGTGTTCGTTACAATCTACCTTGAAACTCATTTTGTGTCCCGTATCGTGTGAGTGACTGTCTTTGAGTAATGTTAATAACCATGGGGCCTAAACGATTATTTCAGACATGAATGGACACATTAACAAACTACTTGTTATCAATTATTAATATTTAAACATTAACACTTGCTGTATCAGCTCAAATGTTTAAAAATTAATTTGACACTGGCTTTAAAACTTTAAAAAATATGGACAAACCTTAACAATGAGCAATTTAAGAAAAACAACAGTGTATTGTGGAAGCCATGGTTCAACCAGCAAAATATTCTATTGTGTTGATTGTATTCCATTATAAATGTTATATATATATATATATATATATATATATATATATATATATATGTGTGTGTGTGTGTGTGTGCGTGTGCGTGTTCGTGTGCGCGCTTGTGTGTGTATATATATATATATACATACGAAGCGTGTTCAAATGAAACCAGACCAAACTGCAACAAGTGAACAGATGTACGATGCAAATGATGACGTTACTTCTGGTGTAAACAGCACATACCAACCGTCAAGTTTGCAAAATTTCATTATTATCTGATTTATAGTTTCCTAGAACTGGACAATGATGTTTAACGACATGAGTTAACGAAAGATCTTACGAGACCAGACCAGGTGCATATCGTAACGTTAACTCACGCCCTTTTTTAAACATCGTTGTCCAGTTCTTCACTGTTGTCTTCGACACTATTGTCACCATACACTGGCTGCATTCTTTGATGAATGTCAACTGGTCGACATCCTTCAGCTGTTAGAAACCGAATCACCGATTGCTGATCAACTCTGGACGGATTCCGTATCACATCCGCCATGTTTTCAACGCTCTGCTGGGAAAACTATGAGTCGGAAGATAAATTTTGTAAACTTGACGGTTGATATGTGCTGTTCACACTGGAAGTGATGTCATCATGCGTATGTTAATTTGTTGCGGTTTTGTTCGGTTTCATTTGAACACGCTTCGTATATATCTCCATACTAAGACTAAGAACAAAGATATATATGTTTCGTGTAAGGAGAAAATGTCGACAGTAACTATTTGATTACATGAATTTCGGATTTGCAACTTGGATAAATAAACTATTACCAACGTGTTTTTTCTAAGTAATCAAACCTTTAAGATTGAATGAACGTTTCCTAAAGAAACACCCTAATAAAATTGCAAACATGTTTATTACTTCCATGATTTGAAGCAACTGTGTGTAAGTCCCACAGTTGTTGCGGTTTTAAAAGGTTAGACTCAAAATTATAAAGGTCTCATTGTATCTAAGATGATAATACAAAAGATTGTCAAATACGTCTCATGGTATTGGAGTGGATTTAATAGTACTAGCCACACGAGAGATGGTTAGTGCCATGGTGGGAAGAAATCCAAGGGAATTAATTACCACTAGTCCATGATCAATAGAGCTGTTTCTAGAATACTTACTTACTTACTTACTTACTTACTTACTTACTTACTTACTTACGTACATTCCATGTTCCAGGCCCTACGTCACACAGCATTCTTCCAGTACTTAGCCACGTGGATTTCCTGTCGTTGCCACTTAGCAGGTCGTCTAAACTGCAAGTTTCCGGAAGGTTTGGGCAGATCATCAGGTAGTCTTGGTCTTGTGTTCCTCCACATTCACATGTTCCATCATCCCTGTATCTCCATCGTTTTATATTTTTTCTGCATCGTAATAAGTTAATTTACTGACTTCCCTGTTGCGTAAGGCAGGTGATGTCCAGACGCAAGTGATGTCCAGACGCAGGTTCGTCCCGTTACTCGATCCAGGGGACCTGTTTTAGCTCTTTAAATCTTTCGATGGGGCGTTTTCCAGGACTAGTCTGTAGGGACTGGGTTTACCTTAAGAAACTTCGTCCTTATTTTAGCCTTGAGCTCTGTACATGATGTCCAAACATAGGGTGCCTTGTGCCGTTTACCTGTTTCTCTCTTTCTATATTTTCTTCGTTTCTCCGGTGGCTCTACATTATTATTATTATTGGGTATTGAACCCATTCTCCTCTACGGCTCAGAGTCCCGGACACTACTACAACAGGACCGTCTTGAGGCTTTCCACCTGCCCAGCCAGAGGCGTATCCTCGGGATTGTCTGGCATAACATGATTTCCAACAGAGTTATTAATAAAAATCAAATCAGATTCCTTGATCGATAATTTATTTCGAAAACTGTTTAATGACAACGATGATGAGTTAGAAAGTCTTCGTCTTCACATTCTACACGGAAGAAACAGCTTTCCAAACGCCAATATTTCAACAGAGTGTGAGTATTGTTTGATAATAATATAGAGTTTCTTGATCCAATGAATTCGCTGCTGCGTCTTCAGCTCAGATTAGTTGTTTTAAAAAAATAATACAGAGACACGGATGAAAATGTCTAACGGCCCAACAGAAGAAAGAAGAGTACATCTCCCTACGGTGCCATACCACATAAATGAATTGATATAGTGAATGGGAGTCCTTGAAATGTCCTCAAATCTCATTTCAAAACAAACTCTAATGACTACAAATGAACATATTGCGTTTATCGGCTATCGAATGAAGAGCATCTAATGGGTCCACTGGGCGTACTAATTACGCTGAAAAAGGTAAGTGTATCATTATTGGGTCAAATAAAAACCTGCAAAAAATGGCATTACACGCGGAGGTCTCCACTTTCTATTATCTTATTCCTGTTTTCTTCAATTTCATAAATTTTGGTTTTTAATTAAAGAATCTCCTAATGCGTTAGGCCTGTACAATAGCCGAGTCTTGGGAAGCGAATGAAACAACGCTCAAGAAGGTCTATAAAAGGGTAATAAGACCAATAGTAGACTATGGATCAGCAGCATGATCCACAGCAGCCATATCACACCTACAGATCTGTCATGGTCCACAGCAGCCAACTCACACCTACAAATCTGTCATGGTCCACAGCAGCCAAATCACACCTACCGATCTGTCATGGTCTCCAGCAGCTAAATCACACCTACAGATCTGTCATGGTCCACAGCAGCCACAACACACATTCAAACCTGTCATGGTCCACAGCAGCCAAATCACACCTAAAGATATGTCATGGTCCACAGCAGCCAAATCATACCTACAGATCTGTCATGGTCCACAGCAGCCACAACACACATTCAGACCTGTCATGGTCCACAGCAGCCAAATCACACCTAAAGATCTGTCATGGTCTACAGCAGCGAAATCACACCTTCAGACATGTCATGGTCCACAGCAGCGAAATTACACCTTCAGACCTGTCATAGTCCACAGCAGCCAAATCACACCTACAAATATATCATGGTCCACAGCAGCCAAATCACACCTACCGATCTGTCATGGTCCACAGCAGCCATATCACACCTACAGATCTGTCATGGTCCACAGCAGCCATATCACACCTACAGATCTGTCATGGTCCACAGCAGCCATATCACACCTACAGATCTGTCATGGTCCACAGCAGCCCTATCACACCTACAGATCTGTCATGGTCCACGGCAGCCATATCACACCTACAAATCGGTCATGGTCCACAGCAGCCATATCACACCTACAAATCTGTCATGGTCCACAGCAGCCATATCACACCTACAAATCTGTCATGGTCCACAGCAGCCAAATCACACCTACAGATCTGTCATGATCCACAGCAGCCAAATTCCACCTACAGACTTGTCATGGTCCACAGCAGCCAAATCACACCTACAGACCTGTCATGGTCCACAGCAGCCAAATCACACCTACAGACTTTAGATAAGGTACAGAACCAAGCACTTATGATGATCTCTGGTGCCATGAAATCAACTCCAATAAATGGTATGGGACAAATTACAGTCATCACACCTCTATCCTATAGACAGGACACCAAGACCATGACATCACACCTCTATCCTATATACGAGATACCAAGACCATGACATCACCCCTCTATCCTATAGACGGGACACCAAGACCATGATACAAGCAGAAAAATACAAATACATGACAGAACATCCATTGACAACCAGATTGGATGATCTTGCCAGTGGAAGATTAAAGAGAAGAAGTTTGTACATCGGTCTAAAAAAGTAATGAGAACATATAAGGAACAATTACCAGACATTACTAAGGAGGTAAATTCTTCTTCTTCTTCTTTTTCGTTCGTTCTCAATCTCCCACTACCAAACCCTGAAATGGCTTAAGTAGCAGAATGTAGTCCAGAGAACGGAATGCATTGTGTCGTAGTTTACAGCTTGGCTACGATATTTGCACCTTTCGGTCCAACACATCCGACTTCAGCAAGCATTTTTTGAGCACCGGATTAGCATTCCCTCTTCGATCCCTTTTCCTTAGCCAGTCTGCCTTGCTGCAGCCTGTTATCCAGGATCACCGCGTGGAGGTGTAGAAGGGTCTTGGCAGCTCTGGTTCGCTGGCCCTGACGCTAGCAGTCAGCTATGGGGCGATGACCACTGCAGCTCATGCGCTGCTCAGCATCTTGATCCCGGAGGTAAATTCAATACCTCTTCCAACTCCTTGGGAAAAACACCAAAACCTCAGCATAAAAACATTTATAACTGACACCTACCGCACGAGAAACCAAAATACTCTTCAAAAGAAAGCAGCAGCATGCGACATGATCGGTGAACTGTACACCAGAGAAGCATAGATCCAGGTATATACTGATGAATCAGCAACAAGAGCAGTGAAAAATTGAGGCGCAAAAATATATGTTGTCTACCCAGATAAAGAAAATGAAACCACTAATTCATCCACTGGAAAATTATGTTCAAAATATTCGGCTGAAGTACAGGCACTAATTATTGCTGCAGAAATGATTAGCAACATAACAAGACAATGTCAGCAGATTGTATTCCTTACAGATGTCATGTCAGTTCTGTCAGCAGATTGTATTCCTTACAGATGTCATGTCAGTTCTGTCAGCAGATTGTATTCCTTACAGATGCAATGTCAGTTCTGTCAGCAGATTGTATTCCTTACAGATGCAATGTCAGTTCTGTCAGCAGATGGTATTCTTTACAGATGCAATGTCAGTTCTGTCAGCAGATTGTATTCCTTACAGATGCAATGTCAGTTCTGTCAGCAGATTGTATTCTTTACAGATGCAATGTCAGTTCTGTCAGCAGATTGTATTCCTTACAGATGCAATGTCAGTTCTGTCAGCAGATTGTATTCCTTACAGATGCAATGTCAGCAAATTGTATACCTTACAGATGCAATGTCAGTTCTGTAGGCCCTCAAAAATTATAAACTGCCAGAATTTAAGAAAGCTTTGAGCGAACTAAAAGCCGACAGAAGGGCAGTGCTACTGTGAATACTTTCATACTGTGCCATACCAGGAAATGGGACGCCAGACATGTTGGCAAAGGAGGGAGCAACACAAGAACAAAACGAACAAATAATCACCTTCCCAGAAAAGAAGACACTTATCCAAGCAATCAGGAAAGTTGACTGGGTCGACCCGGGATGCCATTGCGGTCTGAAAAAAACATTACCGCCTCAACTGGGGAATGAACCCAGGACCACTCCGATGCGAAGCCAGCGCGCTAACCACTGCGCTACAACTACAATTACAATAATTAAAAGGAGCGCGTGATGGAATGGTTTCTACGCCTGCCTGTCGATAAGGAGGACAGTGGATCGATTCCCTGCTTTGGCGTATGTTGTTTTTTTCTGTTGGTTGTCAAATAAACAAACATAACCAGCACACGTAGTGGCGACAGCAGGGGCGAAGAGACATGTAGTCGTTAACCGATAAAAGCCTCGACTACCCCAGCAAAGGGAATAAAGATTTGGAATCATGGGAACAGGATCGTGTTACATGGAGATGCAGGATTAAGCATGAAATACAGACAAAGGAGATACTGATTGATGATAGGCTAAAGACTCAGAGTTTGAGAAGACACGCCACATCATGAGATGTCACAAACGGTCCAGACTTTCCTTGCACACACTGTGGAAGACTTATCTCTGCCCGGATTGGTCTTATGAGTCACATTCGTTACCGTCATGGACTGTAGTTGCATACCTTTTTTTTTTCAAAGCACAATTACTATCGCCTGACAAGACGGAAAGTGCTAATGAGTTTTCCTATTGAATAAACTACACGTGGATCCACCCGTCTGATGTCACTTGTCGCGCTCAAATCTATTTATAATATGAACAAACTCAAGCATCCATACCATTCCCCAATCACTCCACTTCCCACTAGGTTATACAGCTTCAACCCGTATAATGAATGGATCCTTCCTTCACACAAACTATGCAGCTTTTCTTCGTCTAGCCGGTGGGCGTGACGTTGTTCTGAGTGGAGAAACGCAGCAAAGTAAGAATACTAAGACGTCACTGCAGACTACATGGAGGTCTGGTCTTTATTCCCAGCGACACAGAAACCCCGAAAGGGTCAAGTGGCATACCTTGACTTGGCCTAGTTTGAAGATATTTCAGATACACTACTGCAAACGGCCGATACAGTTCGGCTTGATTTACAGTTGACGTGTTGACATTCCTTCTAGGTCTTTCTGACAACACTTGGCGGCCACTGTACCTCTTCAGCGGTTGCTAGTTAGCCCATCATATTGAGCTCAGCCAGGGAAACTGATTTTGTCGTGGCTTCATCTTCATCTGTTCTTTTCTCTTCAACTATTCTTTCCTCTTCGTCTGTTTTTTTATTCAATTGTTCTTTCCTCTTAATCAGTTCTTTTTTTTATTCAACTGTTCTTTCATCCTTCTGTTCTTTTCTTTGTATATTTTCTTTCCTCTTCATCTGTTCTTGTCTATTCAACTGTTCTTTCCTCTTCATCTGTTCTTTCCTTTTCATCTGTTCTTTTCTCTTCATCTTTTATTTTCGAATCAATTTGTTTTTTCTCTTCATCTGTTCCTTCGTCTTCAACTGTTCTTTCCTCTTCATCTGTTCTTTCCTCTTCATCTGTTCTTTCCTCTTCAACTGTTATTTTCTTGCCAACTCTTCTTTCCTCTTCATTGCTCTTTCCTTTTCATTTCTTCTTTCCTCTTCAACTTTTCTCTTCTATTTAACTTCTCTTTTCTATTCAACTATTTTTCTTTTCGTCTGTTTTTCTCTCATCAACTATTCTTTCATCTTCATCTGTCATTTCCTCTTCATCTGTTCTTTATTATTCATCTGCTCTTTTCTATTCTACTCTTTTCCGCTAGTCCCATCCACTGTGGGATCCATCTACCGTCTGTCTGGTAATATTGTTTACTCGCTTTCCGTAAGTGTGTGCTATTAATTCTTACTTTCTTTCTTCAATCTTTAGATGTAATACCTGTTGTTCAAATACTGTCTGACATGGTTGTCAGTCTGGTATTTTTGTCTGTCAGATATGTTAGTAAGTCTGATATGTTTGTCTGTCTGATATATGTTTCAGTCTGATATGTTAGTCAGTCTGATATGTTGGTCAGTCTGATATTGTAACAGACCCACTGTTTGCCGTGATCTAACTTAGAACATTCTCACACTCATCCACATCATCATGACCATACTCAGTAAATGACATATCACACAGCAGGTGGCATATTTATTATATCATACTCATATCATAGAATGAGTAGAGAAATTACAAACACAATATAATACATATCTTAACTAAACATTCTACTAAAACGGGAATTGTAAGCATTAGCTATTGATGGAATTCCCAACTATCTAAAAACATAGTTCTATTGCCTTGCAATTACATCACACACACATCGCCTTAACTGCGTCTTCAACACACCTTATCAAATACTCTTCCTCACTGAAATCCCCTCAGGCGGGCGATCTCGACATAACTCGTTCACAATGTGTCCTTGCTTACAAACACACGTTCACATTATCTATTAATGCAAAACTCATTCACCTATTTGAGCGATCCTGTTCTATCACTAAACATTCGTCCAACCGTCTATCAATCGCTCCTCTATCTAAGTCGGTGAGTTAAACATACGATCCACGTTCAGTCTCTCTCTCTCTCTCTCACTCTCCTCCATACAGCCTCACTCTCTCCCTCACTGTCCATCTCTCCTCCAGCCTCCCGAGCTAAACTTTGTCTCGAGTTATATATCCTCAAGCAAGGCCAGAGCTTGACCAATCGATCTCAGGTATGGTCATCTTCAATCCCAATTGGAACGAAACACTTTGCACACCTGTCACTCATTCTCTCGCAGCAAGCCCCGCTGCCAATTTCGTCTGTCAATCAATCTCCCCCTACCAAAATCGGAAGGCCAGGGGTCAGTTTCTACCTGTCCACATTCCTTAACTCAACTCTGTTCGCCTTTGCTGAGACGGTGAGTGACCTTGACATGCATTCAGGTAGCTTTAAGCTTTAACATGTTCAGGCATCCTAAACTCCCCTTGCTCCGGCGGGAACTGTTACATTACCTCCCTAAACTACAGACCGAAACATGGATGGTCATTTTTTTCATCTGGCAAATGACCACCATTTTCGTCTCCACTATCCAAAATGTAAACCCTACTCATGTTTACAACTCCACTCAAATTGTACCTGCCTTGAAAAGAAAACACTGTCACACAATTTTCGTCTCCACTATCCATAATGTAAACACCACTCCTGTTTACAACTTCACTCACATCGTACATGCATACAAGACATATCATTTGATACATATAAACTTTTTGTAATACATACACAATCAATACAAGCAGAAGAAACACTCTGGCTGGTCGTTTTTACAACACAAGCCACCACTTTTACATCGTTTTACAGTCAAATACACCCAGGTCTGTCCCTGCGGGACCTTTAACTCATCAAAACAGAAACACCTTAAGGAATTCTCCTTACTCATTGAGGTCAACATACCTCGCCATGTTCCCGTGCCTTCCTCTAAGGACACGAACCTTCATTGTTACATACGACCAGTTCAGGTCAATTTTCCCATGCGGTCTATTTCACGCCTCTCCTTACGACCCATGTCTGACCATTCACTTCATACTAACTCCTGTGAGGCCACGAATTTACGTGGGTTATCCTCGGGCTAGTTATCATTGTCTCTCTTGACAGCTATCCCCTCTCAAAGAAAACAGCAAAATTCTTTATGTTTCCCACAAAAACGATATTTGACAACATATGTCATAGTCAATATTACAACTTCTGATCAATATAGTCTTCTCTGCAAAGACTCCACATACATGTGATAAAAATACACCATAACAAGTCAGTAACTTCTACTGTTACAACACTAAGTGCCATTAAGTCGGCCAGCTCAGTGTTCACATGCTAGTTCTTATTCTGGAACTCGTGGTGACCTGTGCTTGCGGAGGCCTACAGTCTGGATGAGATATACTGCTCTGTAGATCACCTATATAACTTGTATCAAATACCTGTAAACATGATGATTCAACAACAACAACAAAAAACCAACAAAACACAAAGACAAATGCACTGCATACAATGTCGAAACCCAAAACCAAAATATTTGCACGCATACTTATGATATCAATATTTCAGTCAGCAAGTATCACACGTTGATACTGTCAGGAAATGTAATCATGTTTAAACAACAAAACAACAACAAAATGAAGAAAAATTCAATGCATACTATGTTGACCATACAACCCACTAAAAATGCAAGTAATACCATTAGTCAAAACCCAAACGTCAAAATATTTGCACGCATACTCATGATATTATTATTTCAGTCCGTAAGTATCACACTTTGATACTTATGTCAGGACACATAATCATGTTTAAACAAACCAACAACAATCAATTAAAGTGCAAGTAATACGCTTGTCAAAATCCAAATATCAAAATATTTACACACATAAACATGACCAAGTGCCATCAACCTTCACTCCTGCTCGTGCCCCACAGATGAGCACCTGTTAATGCCCCCTTCAAAAGATACTAAACTATGACTAAGTTCTAACTTAATCAGGTACTAAACTATGTCACTAAACTATGACTAAGTTCTAATTTAATCAGATACTAAACTATGTCTGAGTCAAAAGTCAAAAACCGAATCGTCCACTTGTTGAATTACGTCATGCTGTAACCCTACTAGTCCAGGTGCAGTCTTTGTCACGAGGAATCAAAACCGAGTGTTGTGATCTAACTAATTCACCGCTATTTCCCCACATCAAAAACTCCCTGGTCAGATTTTGACCGAAACATCACGTCCACGTGTTACCCCGCGTCGCGTAATCATTACCTGGCGCATCCATCTATCCTGCGTCTCTTGACCGTTCTGTCCGTTTCTCTGGTCGAAAATGTCCCTTTGATCTCCGTCAGTCTAGCTTCAGACTGACCGTCCGTGGTACGCTCATTGTCTGGCGTGTACTCGAGACAACAAATTCAAAGGAATTTTTAACATCTGGTCATTCCTCCATCTCTAAACCCTACCCCCTAATTATCTAAATCTCCGTTTCCCAAGGATTACGGTAGATGAAACAAGTTTTATGCAAATGCATACCTTAACTGGAGTTTCACATGATAGCCCTACATCTGCCTACTTCTGTACTACCATGTGTGTAAGTACTCCACACGACTTTACCTAATTCCATTTCTGAATTCCATGTTTTTGGCTAGCGTCAGTAAACATTGTATCAACCGTTCCTTATCACTACTGCTTATTTTAACCAGACTATGCGCTGCCCCATCAGCTGTCTCTGATTGTTGCGCGATTTCCTCCTGTAAAACGCCCATCGTCTGGTCTGTTTGTTTCACGGTTTTTTGGTTCAAATCCACCGGTTCTCTGGTAGTGTTACGTACACTTACATCGCCCGCTACTTCAGCCTTCCGTCCATCTGTATTCACTATTTGTGGGAAAGACCTTTCACACTGTTCGTTTGACTGTTGGCTTTTCTCGAACTGAGATCTTTTCATCTTTGCTTCGATGACTGGTTCGCTGTCCTGGCTGTGGTTAACCTGTCTTTCCCTTTTCTTCGTTTTCCTTAGAAACTCTGTTCCTCCTTTGTTGGCTGCTGTTGGTGCGTCCGTTTCGCATTCCAACTGTGCGTGATTTCCACTTCCTTCCTCGGTGGCCGAAGGGTTGTCCCTTCTTTCGGTCTGTTCAACCACTTCTCCCGCATGGCTAGGACCTGGCGTGGGTGGGCACGAAACCATAGCTGGTCCTGCCACCATTCCTCCCCCTCTCATTTCCTCTTTATCTGACGAATCTCCGACTATTTCCTTGTTCGATTCTTCGTCGACTTCAACTAATGTTCTACCAGGCTTGACCACAAGTTCCTGGTAAACTTGGCCCCTTTCAGCACGCACGACCATGTTAATCGACGTTATACCCTCTTCCTGAATTCTCGGCCTACGCTGTCAAATGATGTGACATTTCATCTGGACCTCTGAGCGAACGTTTGTCTCGTTTGCATTGCGTAACCTGCCATCTGTCCCTAACTTTTCTGGATACACAAAACCTGTATCTCTTTCTTTCTGTCCATCCGCCTCGTGCTCAAAGTCTCTTTGATAGATCCTGTCCTGCCTCTCCATCTGTAACCTTGCAAAAGGCCTCTTGTGGGCTAAGAATCTGCCCGATTCAAACTTTTGCCCACCCATTCCTCCTCCTCTCACTTGACTTGGCCTCTCCACCTGGGTCAAACTCCTACACATTTCGCCACCTCTTTCCAGTCGTCCACACATGTCCGTCCTGAGATTTCCACCTCTGTCCCTCCACGGATCGGAATGTGGAAGTTGGACGGGCTTCCTACTCACTTTCCTACCACTCTGTCCCCTTCCAAAATACTGGGCCGTGTTTACTCCTGTGATTTCTCTATTTCTTCTCTCCTTCCTAGCTGGTTTGAAAGCTCCTTCCTAGCTGGTTTGAAAGCTCCTTCCTAGCTGGTTTGAAAGCTCCTTCCTAGCTGGTGTGAAAGCTCCGTTTTCAAACTGTTGCAACAGCTGTCGCAGCTTCCATTGGAGATCTTTTTCCTGTTTTTCCAGCCGAATAACTCTGCCTGTTAGTTCTCTTAGCTGGTTTTGTAGTTGACTTCTGTCCTCCCACTTATCGCCTGTCTTTCCAGCCGAATAACTCTGCTTGTTAGTTCTCTTAGCGGGTTTTGTAGTTGACTTTTGTCCTCCCACTTATCGCTGACTGTAGCTAGTGCCATGAAAGGCTTATTTTTGACAAACAGTCCTTTTCTCCAGACAACGTTCGTATTCCGAATTATATTTGGGCATCCTATAGACAAATGTCCAAAAGCTAGACAATGATAACATTGTTTAACATTGTCCAACCTCGACATATTGAATAAACCCGTCTGGCCCACCCAAACAAATTATAAGACTGTCAAGTACGCACAAAGTCTTGTCAATAATACAACAATGGGTGGAAGAAAAATGTCACACTTACCAGTCAGATGATTGGAAAAACTGTCTATGGTACTAACACTCTAACCACTAGCTACTCCTCTATTCCTAACTACACACACAAGTTATATATAACTGCGACACTTGTGTTAAACATGCAAATCAAGATCTATAGCTACACACGCACTATATATATAAATCAACCACGACTATCCGTGGTCAGCAGGCACCAAAATAATAATAACGTGTAGCAAACCCTCTGCTGCCGTGATCGAACTTAGAACATTCTCACACTCATCCACATCATTATGATCATACTCAGTAAATGACATATCATACAGCAGGTGGCATATTTATTAAATCATACTCATATCATAGAATGAGTAGAGAAATTACAAACACAATATAATACATATCTTAACTAAACATTCTACTAAAACGGGAATTGTAAGCATTAGCTATTGATGGAATTCCCAACTATCTAAAAACCAAGTTCTATTGCCTTGCAATTACATCACACACACATCGCCTTAACTGCGTCTTCAACACACCTTATCAAATACTCTTCCTCACTGAAATCCCCTCAGGCGGGCGATCTCGACATAACTCGTTCACAATGTGTCCTTGCTTACAAACACACGTTCACATTATCTATTAATGCAAAACTCATTCACCTATTTGAGCGATCCTGTTCTATCACTAAACATTCGTCCAACCGTCTATCAATCGCTCCTCTATCTAAGTCGGTGAGTTAAACATACGATCCACCATCAGTCTCTCTCTCTCTCTCTCTCTCACTCTCGTCCATACAGCCTCACTCTCTCCCTCACACTCCCTCTCTCCTCCAGCCTCCCGCGCTAAACTTTGTCTCGAGTTATATATCTTCAAGCAAGGCCAGAGCTTGACCAATCGATCTCAGGTATGGTCATCTTCAATCCCAATTGGAACGAAACACTTTGCACACCTGTCACTCATTCTCTCGCAGCAAGCCCTGCTGCCAATTTCGTCTGTCAATCAATCTCCCCCTACCAAAATCGGAAGGCCAGTGGTCAGTTTCTACTTGTCCACATTCCTTAACTCAACTCTGTTCTCCTTTGCTGAGACGGTGAGTGACCTTGACATGCATTCAGGTAGCTTTAAGCTTTAACATGTTCAGGCATCCTAAACTCCCCTTGCTCCGGCGGGAACTGTTACAATATGTTAGTGAGTCTGATATATTAGTCAGTCTGATATGTTAGTCAGTCTGATATGTTTGGCAGTCTGATATGTTTTTCACTCTGGTATGTTAGCCAGTCGGTTAAGTTTATCAGTCTGATATGTTTATCAGCCTGATATATCAGTCAGTCTGGTATGTTTGTCAGTCTGATATGTTAGTCAGTCTGAAATGGTCTGTTTTTCAAGTAACCTTTATTTTATTTATGTGTCAACTACATACAGTATTTCTTTTTTTCAAGAGCCTTCTGTCAAAGTTGTCAGCTTAGTCCATACCTACGACGTTCCCTTCTTCGACGTTCATTCTCAAACTCCAGCTACCAAGCTCTGACAATGGCTTCGCCGGTAGTGGGACGTAGTTCGGAGAACTGAACGTGCTGTGTCGTAGTTTACAGCTTGACTGCGATGTTTGCACCTTTCAGTCCGACACATTCGACTTCAGCATGATATTTGTTGGTACCGGGTTAGCCTTTCTTCTTCGATCACCTTCTCCTTAGCCAGTCTGCTCTGTTGCAGCCTGTTATCCAGGATCACCGCGTGGAGGTGGGGAAGGGTTTTGGTAGCGCTGGGTCGCTGGCCCTGATGCTAGCAGTCAGATGTAGGTCGCTGGCCCTTATGCTAGCAGTCAAATGAAATCGCTAGCCCTGATGCTAGCATTCAGCTGTGGATCGCTGGTCCTGATGCTAGCAGTCAGATGTGGGTCGCTGGCCCTGATGCTAGCAGTCAGCTGTGGGTCGCTGGCCCTGGTGCTAGCAGTCAGCTGTGGATCGCTGGTCCTGATTCTAGCAGTCAGCTGTGGGTCGCTGGCCCTGATGCTAGCAGTCAGCTGTGGGTCTCTGGCCCTGATGCTAGCAGTCAGATGTGGGTCGCTGGCCCTGATGCTAGCAGTCAGATGTGGGTCGCTGGCCCTGATGCTAGCAGTCAGCTGTGGATCGCTGGTCCTGATGCTAGCAGTCAGCTGTGGGTCGCTGGCCCTGATGCTAGCAGTCAGCTGTGGGTCGCTGACCCTGATGCTAGCAGTCAAATGTGGGTCGCTGGTCCTAATGCTAGCAGTCAGTTGTGGGTCGCTGAGCGCTGCAGCTCATGGCCTGCTCAGCGTCTTGGTCCCGTTCATACTTACCAAGTCAATGATGTGGGTGAATGGACGGGTGTGTGGTGGCTTGAGTTGTAGAGACTCTGTGGTATGGACGGGTGTGTGGTGGCTTGAGTTGTAGAGACTCTGTGGTATTAGCCCATTCAATTGGAAGACAGGCTCTCAGTGGGACAATAACTAACGTCTGGTCAGGAAAAACATACGGGCCAAGCCCCCACCTCAACTTTCCCGTAGTCCTTCCTGTAAACCAGTTTCATAGCAGCCTGGCTAACGATGTGTGAGGTCGACGTGCTCCCCGCAGATGAAGCCAAGGACTCCGGTACACTTTCAACATCACACTCGGGATGCCAGGAAAGTTACAACAAACCACCTTAGAAAGCCTTTTTCAGGTCGCACAAAAGAGTAAATCTACTGATCGTAGGCATTCAATAACAATAACAACAGCAATAACAGCAACAACAACAGCAGCAACAACAGCAACAGCGGCAATGACGGCGGAGGCGACGACAACAGCGACGACGACGGCAACAACAACAACAACCCGTTGTCCCTCTCTCTCATGCAAACTGGTTGTGTAAAATCAGTTACATAGAAATCCTTACGAAAGAAAACCAAGGTTTTACCGGGTGTCACACTGGCCACATGTTCCTGGTATGTCCTTATAACTCTTAAACCAATGGTCGTAATTCAATAAAATTTGATAGGGACATACCTTGGTGTGTGAGAAATATAATAAGCTCGTATTAAATGTTGCGAGGGGTCGCCATTAGCATTAAGACATGCCTGCATACGCGTCTCCGTGTTACGGAAGGTATTCACCAACACACTCGGAGTTACAGACTCAGTTTCCCGCCGAATATTTTCTTGCAATTCCATGAGATTCCTTGGCTTGTTGCGAAACACTTTCTTACTCAGCTTGCCCGATAGGAAGAATTCTGGTGGAATAAGGTCAGGTGACCTTGGTGGTCAAAGTTCCTTAGAAATGACACGATCTTAGAAAAAAGAAGCAATTTCAGTCATGCTAATATTTGAGGTGTGGTCATGGCCTTGTTTAGTATTTAGAGATGGCCATGATGTGGATCCATCCTGATAAAAATAGCCAGTACGTAGTTCCTGGTCATCCAACTAGTTCACAGTATGTCCATAAAACATTATATTGAATTACATTCATTGGTTTAAAAGTTGTTATGGAAACCAGGGGCCGGTAGCGAGTAGGACACCTGTTTTTCATTGGTTTAAAAGCTATAAGGGAAAACCATGCGCCGGTAGCGAGTAGGACACCTGTTGTTCGTTGGTTTAAAAGCTATAAGGGAAAACCATGCGCCAGTAACGAGTGTAACACCATTTATAACAACAACAAAATAACACAATGAAAGAAAGGGATACAGGATAAGAAATTATTTTGTTAATTCATAGTATCAAACATGTTCGTGTTGTTGTTCGCAGCTATTCGTGCTGAGCTAAATTAATTCTAGACAACGTTGCTTTCGTAATGGTTCACATATGTTCTTTTCACATCCCGTATTGTGCTCAAGATGGCGGATCAGGAGTCCTTGCCGTATTGCCCTCAGTAATCTCTGCACTATCTGGATTACAGTGTCGATCTCCATTGCACTTTGTTGGCCAGCAGGACGTGACACGGGATGATTCTAGGAAGACGTCAGATGAGGATCTTGATCAGTACTTTTCACCAGACCCGAATTACTTTTCTCTAACAACGTGTCCCTTTCTATGAACGTTAGAAAGTCGTATAAACACTAAAGTAAAGATCGCGTTAACACGCATGTCTGACATATTGGGAATATGGTTTTAGGCCCATATCAATCTTGACCAACGGTACCTTTACTTTCCCAGATTAGCACATTTTTTAGTCTTGGTCGACTTCGAGAGTTGTTTTGCGATCAGAAAAATCTCACACCGACTGGGTACCGAACCCAAATCACTTGACTTGGAAGCCATTGCACTAACCAGGGAGCTATCTCCAATCCCCAAAAGACAATCTTGTAGCCAGTGTAGTTTATCTGGTGATACGTCGTGTTCTCAATTTTACAAAAAAAATTAATTTAATTTTGTTAATTGCATACATTACTTATAATATGTATGTCTTTTAAATAAACAAAGCAAAGTCACTTTTTTTATCTAGAAAAAGTCACTGCTTGTATTGTTATGTGAAACCAGTATAGCTGGAGCCTGTCCTGACTGACCGTGTTATGTGAATCTGGTATGCCTAGAGCCTGTCCTGACTGACCATGTTATGTGAATCTAGTATGCCTCGAGTCTGTCCTGACTGACCATGTTATGTGAATCTAGTATGCCTAGAGCCTGTCCTGATCGACCATGTTATGTGAAGCTAGTATGCCTGGAGCCTGCCATGATCGACCATGTTATGTGAATCTAGTATGCCTGGAGCCTGTCATGATCGACCATGTTATGTGAATCTAGTATGCCTGGAGCCTGCCCTGACTGACCATGTTATGTGAATCTAGTATGCCTGGAGCCTGCCCTGACTGACCATGTTGTGTGAATCTAGTATGCCTGGAGCCTGCCCTGACTGACCATGTTATGTGAATCTAGTATGCCTGGAGCCTGCCCTGACTGACCATGTTATGTGAATCTAGTATGTATGCGACCTGCCCTGACTGACCATGTTATGTGAATCTAGTATGCCTGCAGCCTGTCCTGACTGACCATGTTATGTGAATCTAATATGACTGGGACTTGCCCAGACCAATAATCGTCCTCTTCATAGCTACTGTAGTAGAGAGACTTACGGTTGTATCATGCAAAGGGCTGTCACTGAGAGAACTATCTTTGTTCCTGTAAATTTCAGTTTGTAAGCTTGCAACATAATATATCTATCTAATCAAATCACATTTTGTAAGTTCGATGGAGCCAAATATAAACACAAACATGCCACCTCTCACACACAAACACATACACATACATACCCACACACACAAGTATACACACACGCACGCATACACATACATACTCACACACACACAAGTGTACACACACATACCCACACACATAAGTATACACACATACACACATGCACGCACCCACCCACCCACACACACGCACACGTACACACACATTCGAGAGAGATGGCAAAAAAAAAAAAAGAGAGAGAGAGAGCACCCACCCACACACACCTAGTCATACTTTCTCAATGAAAGCATTAGTTTTACATAAAAATGTTTTGTTTTAAAATGACCACGTATTGTCTTTTGAGTCCCAGCATTTCTGAAACATAATAAACTCTGTCATTCACATCATGTGTTTAATTTAAGAATGCGATTGCTGGAGCATGTGACATCTCTCGTGTAGCAGTGCTTCAATGTCATCGGGGAGTGGGAGAATGGAGAGAGATTATTTTTGGTGTGGGGAGTGTACAAGGTTAACGGAAGTGCACAGGTGCAAGCCGTACATTTTTGTGAATATTTAGGTCACCGGTTCGAACCTTCGAGTCTGTTACTATAAATTCACCGAACACCTTGACGAAACGCAATCATTGAGAGCTACCTGTAATCAGAAACCAGGTAAGAATATTTGTCCAGGTAACAGATAAAAAGATAACTTGATTGTCGAATTAGATATGTGTTAATGTTACGGATGCTGTTATGTTGTATTATGAAAACAATGCCCGTTGCTAGCAAATATTTATCATGAATGCCTACGTTGATTTTAAGATTCTAAGATGGACGGGAACCGACACAATGATCTTAAAAATACAATAATTATGTATTTCAGTGGCATGTCCTTTGCAGAACGTCACTTCTAACAACTGCCGATCTATTTGCTTAATATTCTCGTCAGGTGTGTAATGCGGTAGGTCGGATGTCATTACCTTCCGTTCGTGGATGAGCGATAAAACATTGTTTTTTAAATTTCGTTTTTGTCAAATTGGACACAGGGGATTCGACGGACGGACGTTTCACCACCACACCACGCTGCTCCACACAATAATTATACATACATCAGCAGCCGATTTGCAAGTCAAGAAGAGGGTAACGGAACCGGGAATCCAGCGACGCTGCTTAAGTCTGGCCCGCTGATCAAGAAATGATAGCCAATACCAACCAATAGCCTTGACCCCTACAGCGCCAGCTTCACACTTTCTACTACACAGTGTTCACCAAGATTAGATCAAACCATCACACTTTCTACAATACAGTGTTCGCCAAGATTAGATCAAACCATCACACTTTCTACTACACAGTGTTGACCAAGATTAAATCAAACCATCACACTTTCTACAATACAGTGTTCGCCAAGATTAGATCAAACCATCACACTTTCTACTACACAGTGTTGACCAAGATTAAATCAAACCATCACACTTTCTACTACACAGTGTTGACCAAGATTAGATCAAACCATCACACTTTCTACAATACAGTGTTCGCCAAGATTAGATCAAACCATCACACTTTCTACTACACACTGTTGACCAAGATTAAATCAAACCATCACACTTTCTACTACACAGTGTTGACCAAGATTAAATCAAACCATCACACTTTCTACTACCTCTGGCACCCTAGGCGGACACCTTACCTCGAGACCACTGAGTCTCCCACCCTAGGCGGACACCTTGCCTCGAGACTACTGAGTCTCCCACCCTAGGCGGACACCTCGAGACCACTGTGTCTCACACCCTAGGCGGACACCTCGAGACCACTGTGTCTCCCAGCCCTAGGCGGACACATCGAGACCACTGTGTCTCCCACCCTAGGCGGACACCTCGAGACCACTGTGTCTCCCACCCTAGGCGGACACCTCGAGACCACTGTGTCTCCCACCCTAGGCGGACACCTCGAGACCACTGTGTCTCCCACCCTAGGCGGACACCTTACCTCGAGACCACTGAGTCTCCCACCCTAGACAGACACCTCGAGACCACTTTGTCTCCGACCCTAGGCGGACACCTTACCTCGAGACCACTGTGTCTCCCACCCTAGGTGGACATCTCGAGACCACTGTGTCTCCCACCCTAGGCGGACACCTTACCTCGAGATCACTGTGTCTCCCAACCTAGGCGGACACCTTACCTCGAGACCACCGTGTCTCCCACCCTAGGCGGATACCTTACCTCGAGACCACTGAGTCTCCCAATCTAGACAGACACCTCGAGATCACTAAGTCTCCCATCCTAATCGGACACCTCGCGACCACTGAGTCTCCCACCCTACACAGACACCTCGAGACCACTGAGTTTCCCACCCTAGACAGACACCTCGAGACCACTAAGTCTCCCAATCTAGACAGACACCTCGAGACCACTAAGTCTCCCACCCTAGATTGACACCTCGCGACCACTGAGTCTCCCACTCTAGACAGACACCTCGAGACCACTTAGTTTCCCACCCTAGGCGGACACCTTACCTCGAGACCACTGAGTCTCCCACCCTAGACAGACACCTCGAGACCACTGAGTCTCTCGCTCTAGACAGACACCTCGAGACCACTGAGTCTCCCACCCTAGACAGACACCTAGAGACCACTTAGCCTCCCACCCTAGACAGACACCCCGAGATCACTGATTCTACCATCCTAGACAGACACCTCGAGACCACTGAGTCTCCCACCCTAGACGGACACCTCGAGACCACTGTGTCTCCCACCCTAGGCGGACACCTCGAGACCACTGTGTCTCCCACCCTAGGCGGACACCTTACCTCGAGACCACTGTCTCCCACCCTAGACAGACACCTCGAGACCACTGAGTCTCTAACCCAAGGCAGACACGTCGAGACCACTGTGTCTCCCACCCTAGGCGGACACCTCGAGACCACTGTGTCTCCCACCCTAGGCGGACACCTCGAGACCACTGTGTCTCCCACCCTAGGCGGACACCTCGAGACCACTGTGTCTCCCACCCTAGGCGGACACCTTACCTCGAGACCACTGAGTCTCCCACCCTAGACAGACACTTCGAGACCACTGAGTCTCTCACCCTAGGCGGACACGTCGAGACCACTGTGTCTCCCACCCTAGGCGGACACCTCGAGACCACTTTGTCTCCGACCCTAGCCGGACACCTTATCTCGAGACCACTGTGTCTCCCATCCTAGGTGGACACCTCGAGATCACTGTGTCTCCCACCCTAGGCGGACACCTTACCTCGAGACCACTGTGTCTCCCAACCTAGGCGGATACCTTACCTCGAGACCACTGAGTCTCCCAATCTAGACAGACACCTCGAGATCACTAATTCTCCCATCCTAATCGGACACCTCGCGACCACTGAGTCTCCCACCCTAGACAGACACCTCGAGACCACTGAGTCTCCCACCCTAGACGGACACCTCGAGATCACTGAGTCTCCCACCCTAGACAGACACATCGAGACCACTGTGTCTCTCACCCTAGGCGGACACCTCGAAACCACTGTGTCTCACACCCTAGGCGAACACCTTACCTCGAGACCACTGAGTCTCCCACCCTAGACAGACACCTCGAGACCACTGAGTCTCCCACCCTAGACAGACACCTCGAGACCACTGTGTCTCCCACCCTATGCGGACACCTCGAGAGCACTTTGTCTCCGACTCTAGGCGGACACCTTACCTCGAGACCACGGTGTCTCCCAACCTAGGCGGACAATTTACCTCGAGACCACTGTGTCTCCCACCCTAGGCGGATACCTTACCTCGAGACCACTGAGTCTCCCAATCTAGACAGACACCTCGAGATCACTAAGTCTCCCATCCTAATCGGACACCTCGCGACCACTGAGTCTCCCACCCTACACAGACACCTCGAGACCACTGAGTTTCCCACCCTAGACAGACACCTCGAGACCACTGAGTTTCCCACCCTAGACAGACACCTCGAGACCACTAAGTCTCCCACCCAAGATTGACACCTCGAGACCACTGATTCTACCACCCTAGACAGACACCTCGAGACCACTGAGTATCCCACCCTAGACAGACACCTCGAGACCACTGAGTCTCCCACCCTATGCGGACACCTCGAGACCACTGTGTCTCCCACATTAGGCGGACACCTCGAGACCACTGTGTCTCCCACCCTAGGCGGACACCTTACCTCGAGACCACTGTGTCTCCCACCCTAGGCGGACACCTTACCTCGAGACCACTGTGTCTCCCAACCTAGGCGGACACCTTACCTCGAGACCACTGAGTCTCCCAATCTAGACAGACACCTCGAGATCACTGAGTCTCCCATCCTAATCGGACACCTCGCGACCACTGAGTCTCCCACCCTAGACAGACACCTCGAGACCACTGAGTTTCCCACCCTAGACAGACACCTCGAGACCACTGATTCTCCCACCCTAGACAGACATTTCGAGACCACTGAGTCTCCCACCCTAGGTGAACACCTTACCTCGAGACCACTGAGTCTCCCACCCTAGACAGACACCTCGAGACCACTGAGTCTCCCACCCTAGACAGACACCTAGAGACCACTGAGCCTCCCACCCTAGACAGACACCTCGAGACCACTGAGTCTCCCACCCTAGACTGACACCTCGAGACCACTGTGTCTCCCACACTAGGCAGACACCTCAAGACCACCGAGTCTCCCACCCTAGACAGACACCTCGAGACCACTTTGTCTCCGACCCTAGGCGGACACCTTACCTCGAGACCACTGTGTCTCCCACCCTAGGTGGACACCTCGAGACCACTGTGTCTCCCACCCTAGGCGGACAACTTACCTCGAGACCACTGAGGGGCCCACCCTAGACAGACACCTCTAGACCACTGAGTCTCCCACCCTAGGCGGACACCTCGAGACCACTGAGTCTCCCACCCTAGACTGACACCTCGAGACCACTGAGTCTCTCGCTCTAGACAGACACCTCGAGACCACTGAGTCTCCCACCCTAGACAGACACCTAGAGACCACTGAGCCTCCCACCCTAGAAAGACACCTCGAGACCACTGAGTCTCCCACCCTAGACTGACACCTCGAGCCCACTGTGTCTCCCACACTAGGCAGACACCTCAAGACCACCGAGTCTCCCACCCTAGACAGACACCTGGAGACCACTGATTCTACCACCCTAGATAGACACCTCGAGACCACTGAGTATCCCACCCTAGACAGACACCTCGAGACCACTGAGTCTTCCACCCTAAGCGGACACCTCGAGACCACTGTGTCTCCCACCCTAGGCGGACACCTCGAGACCACTGTGTCTCCCACCCTAGGCGGACACCTTACCTCGAGACCACTGTGTCTCCCACCCTAGGCGGACACCTTACCTCGAGACCACTGAGTCTCCCAATCTAGACAGACACCTCGAGATCACTGAGTCTCCCATCCTAATCGGCCACCTCGCGAACACTGAGTCTCCCACCCTAGACAGACACTTCGAGACCACTGAGTTTCCCACCCTAGACAGGCACCTCGAGACCACTGATTCTACCACCCTAGACAGAGATTTCGAGACCACTGAGTCTCCCACCCTAGGTGAACACTTTACCTCGAGACCACTGAGTCTCCCACCCTTGACAGACACCTCGAGACCACTGAGTCTCCCACCCTAGACAGACACCTAGAGACCACTGAGCCTCCCACCCTAGACAGACACCTCGAGACCACTGAGTCTCCCCCCCTAGACTGACACCTCGAGACCACTGTGTCTCCCACACTAGGCAGACACCTCAAGACCACCGAGTCTCCCACCCTAGACAGACACCTCGAGACCACTTTGTCTCCGACCCTAGGCGGACACCTTACCTCGAGATCACTGTGTCTCCCAACCTAGGTGGACACCTCGAGACCACTGTGTCTCCCACCCTAGGCGGACACCTTACCTCGAGACCACTGTGTCTCCCACCCTAGACAGACACCCCGAGACCACTGTGTCTCCCACCCTAGGCGGACACCTTACCTCGAGACCACTGAGTCTCCCAATCTAGACAGACACCTCGAGATCACTGAGTCTCCCACCCTAATCGGACACCTCGCGTCCACTGAGTCTCCTACCCTAGACAGACACCTCGAGACCACTGAGTTTCCCACCATAGACAGACACCTCGAGACCACTGTGTCTCCCACACAAGGCAGGCACTTCGAGACCACTGAGTCTCCCACCCTAGACATACACCTCGAGACCACTGAGTCTCCCCCATCCCTAGACAGACACCTCGAGACCACAGTGTCTCCCACCCTAGACAGACACCTCGAGACCACTGAGTCTCCCACCCTAGACGGACACCTCGTAACCACTGTGTGCGTCTTCGGCAGGTTAATTTACGTCACATTATCGTTCTTTTCCGTGGACTTCTATTTCTTCTTTTTTAACCAACTTCCCCCAAAATATAGAGAACTGAAATTGTGTACCAAGTCTCTACTAAACTCCGTCACAGGCGTCTCAGTCTCTATAGACCATGCGCGTGGCACCCTGTGAGCTTTGTCCAGCTCTGTCTCCAGTATTTCGACACTTTCTGCTATGGCTGTAAAGGCCAATCTGCGAGTGACAGTCCATGCCACAGATCGTACAATCATGCTGAGGAGGCTGGCTTGCCTGTGTGTCATTGATCTCTTCAATCTTTCTCTTTTATCGGCAGCCAGAAGACCTCTACAAACGTCAGCAGCCACTATTCCCCCTCCAACTGACTGTCTCTAGATAGCGATCCTGATCTAATGCTTCCCAGGCCTCGGATGGGATGTCGCATGACATACGTTCTTGAATACGTCCTTGAATCGCAGTGTGGTACGGCCGATTCTTTTAACTTATAGCTAGCAATCCATAAAGGATGTCCTTTGGCAACCTCTCGTCTTCCATGCGATAAATATGTCCCAACCATCGTAGACGTCGCTGGCTCAACATCGAGTACATGATGTTAGTGTTTTCTATCTGTAAGACCGTATTATGTGACACTCTCTCTTGCCCCAATATCCGCCGTAGACACATCACGTGAAAGGCGTTGAGCCGCCGTTCCTGTTTAGTGTACTCGAAAAACAAAAACAAAAGAAACATGTCTTTGTATAAATAAAAGCTTGTACCGAAAAATGTCGTGTTTTTAACACATTTACTTGTTTGTAAACTACTCAAATCAGATTGAATGATATAACTGGCTTGTACGCTAGAAGAGCGACTAAGTAAGTAAGTTGTACGTAATAAGTTGTTGGCTGATGTGATGAAACACTAACATTTTAATACTGATAAATTGTTATCGTTCTTCTCTTCAGACGTTATCTTGATATATCAACATATCAGCTCTTAGATATATTTGATAAGCAAGATATACCAGCGACAACAAAAATGGAGGTGGTACCATTAGACGTGTCAAACTATCACGCTGAAGTGGCCATAGCAATTGTTGTATGTGTGATTCTGTTGGTGAGATGGCAGAGGTCACGGTCAAAGTCGATAAGAAGGTAAGATCAAGATGTCAATCAATTTTTTCACCCCCGCCCCTTTTTCCTTCCCATCCTTCCCAAATATAGCCAGCCCATATTGCTGGCACAGGAACTGCAACAGGACCAACACTGGAGCTTGGGTTTCTGATTGACCTGTGAATCTTTGTTCTTGTCCAAATTGTTTACTTGACAAATCGTAAGGGGGAACATCACTAGCTCTACATGTTGTCTCCGTGGCAGAACGCCTGTGCCAAATATCAGATGGGCTCTTGTAATCGTGGTTTCCGTAACAATGTTTACTACATGGTGGGATGTTCACCCCAAACACAACACTCATTAGCTGTAGCATAGGACAAGCTTGGAAAGTCGCAGCGACCGGATTCTTTACTCCTTGTGAGGCACGCCTGACTGCTGCGGCTGGCGGACGCATATGGCTAGCAAATTAATGTGGCCGACTGCTACAGTAGTCATCTCTTTATTATCAATTGTGTTACTTACAAATATAATTGTCGTCTCTAAAACAGGATGTACTTGTAAACTGATACGACTACTAATTTCACTTCATGAGAGGAAAGGAACATTCCATTTTGATGGTAACATATTACAAGCGTCCCGAGTGGTTCGCCTTGGTCTTTGGGTATGATAAGGACAAGAATACCATCACTGTCCCACAGAGACCATGACGTAGGTTATCACTACTATTCCCGACTGACGTAGGCTATCACTCTATTCCCGACTGACGTAGGTTATCACTCCATTCCCGACTGACGTAGGCTATCACTCTATTCCCGACTGACGTAGGCTATCACTCTATTCCCGACTGACGTAGGCTATCACTCTATTCCCGAATGACGTAGATTATCACCCTATTCCCGACTGACGTAGGCTATCACTCTATTCCAGGCTCACGGAAGATATCACTCCTTTCCCAACTGACTTAGGCTATCACTCTATTACTGACGTAAGCTATCACTCCATACCCGACTGTCGTAGGCTATCACTCCATCCCCGACTGACGTAGTCTATCACTCTATTCCCGACTGACGTAGGCTATCACTTTATTCCCGACTGACGTAGGCTATCACTTTATTCCCGACTGAAGTAGGCTATCACTCTATCCCCGACTGACGTAGGCTATCACTCTATCCCCGACTGACGTAAGCTATCACTTTATCCCCGACTGACGTAGGCTATCACTCTATCCCCGACTGAAGTAGGCTATCACTCTATTCCCGACTGATGTAGGGTATCCCCGACTGACGTGGGCTATAACTTTATTCCCTACTGACGTAGGTTATCACTCTATTCTCAACTGACGTAGGCTATCACTGTATTCCCAACTGATGTAGGCTATCACTATATCCCAGACTGACGTAGGCTATCACTCCATCCCCGACTGACGTAGGCTATCACTCTATTCCCGACTGACGTAGGCTATCACTTTATTCCCGACTAACGTAGGCTATCACTCCATCCCCGACTGACGTAGGTTATCACTCTATTCCCGACTGACGTAGGCTATCACTTTATTCCCGACTGACGTAGGCTATCACTCCATTCCAAACTGATGTAGGCTATCACTCTATCCCAGACTGACGTAGGCTATCACTCCTTCCCCGACTGACGTAGGCTATTCACTTTATCCCCGGCTGACGTAGGCTATCACTCCATCCCCGACTGACGTAGGCTATTCACTCCATCTCCGGCTAACGTAGGCTATCACTCCATCCCTGACTGATTAAGGCTATCACTCTATTCCCGACTGACGTAGGCTATCACTCTATTCCCGACCGACGTAGGGTATCACTCTATTCCCGACTGACGTAGGCTATCACTCCATCCCCGACTGATGTAGGCTATCACTCTATCCCCGACTGACGTAGGCTATCACTCTATCCCCAACTCACGTAGGCTATCACTCTATCCCCAACTGACGTAGGATCACTCCATTCCCGACCGACGTAGGCTATCACTCCATTCCCGACTGACGTAGGCTATCACTCCATTCCCGACTGACGTAGGCTATCACTCCATTCCCGACTGACGTAGGATATCACTCCATTCCCGACTGACGTAGGCTATCACTCCATTACCGACTGACGTAGGCTATCACTCCATCCTCAACTGATGTTGGCTATCCAGGACGTCCACACCTACTCTTTGTTATCTGTTGGTGTTGACTCTCAACCTTATGATTATGTAAAACTATCCAGAATCGTCTCTGTTTGTCAGATTTATTTTTCCATCATTATATATAGTTCACGTAGTCCAGGCAGGTTTTATGAAAAACAGAGGGACCAGGGACCACAAATTCAATTTAAGGAATAACAACGAAAAATGTAGAGAGTGTAATGTAGACATGTACACATGTTTCATTGATTACACTAAGGCCTTCGACACGGTAAAACATCATAATATGTGGAGAATTATGAAGGAAATGGGGTTTCCTTTGTATATAGTCCATCTCATTGAAACATTATACAAATATCAACAAGCCGCTGTCCGAGTATCTGGGCAAACATCAGATTGGTTTGCAGTACAGAAGGGAGTCCGACAGGGATGTATCCTCTCACCTTATCTGTACAACATATATGCGGAATGTATAATGAGAAATGTTCGAGAAGACGAGAACATTGAAAGCTTCGACACATTTACGATTGGAGGGTAGGAGATTCCAGAGTTGCGATACGCAGATGACACAGTTGTATCATCAAGAAGTGCAGAAGGGCTTGAGCAGCTACTTTCAGCGGTTAATGGACATAGTAAAGATCAAAACCTGTTCATAAACATAAATAAAACAAAGGTAATGACCACCAACAAAACAAAATGTCAGCATAAAATTACAGTGGGTGGTGAGGAAATAGATCAGGTCACACATTTTGAATATCTGGGCTCCGGAATTGACGAAAATGGCGACTGCTCGAAAGAAATCAGAAGAAGACTAGCCATGGCAATGCAGAGACTGAACCGCCTGAAGAAATTATGGCAGACCACCAACAAAATGATAAAAGTAAAAGTCTTGAGAGCCTGTTTTTTTCCTCTGGCAGCTTATGTCTGTGAATTATGGACGATCATCAAAACTTCTAGACAAAGAATCAAATCCTTCTAGTAAAAATGTTACAGAAAAATTCTCAGAATACCCTGGACAGAGAAAAAAACAAATGCAGACATTCGGCAAGAGTTGAGCGTAGAAGAGAATTGGTTTATCAATTCCATTTTGGCTAGAAAAGTCAAATACTTTGGTCACATCAAGAGACACAACGGTCTTGAGAGAACGGTGATGGAAGGTAT